>CALNHX010004279.1:0-130730 GCA_940337035.1 Agriotes lineatus | reverse complement strand
CGTTTACGCCTACTACACCTTGTACGCTTCCGTTTTCTAGATACCCCCGTACCAAATTTTTGCGCAATACCGGCAATAGGTAGTGCACGCTTTCGTTTCCGGGAGACTCTCACACCAACAGTGGGTTGTGTACGCTTCCGTTTTCTAGATACTCCCGTACCAAATTTTTGTGCGGCAATAGGTAATGTACGCCTTCGTTTTCGGGGGACCGTCACACCAACAGTGGGTAGTGTACGCTTTTGTTTTCTAGATACCCCCGTACCAAATTTTTGCGCTGCAATAGGTAGTGTACGTCTTCGTTTCCGGGGTGTTTCCATAACAGCAATGGGTTCTGTACGCTTCCGTTTCCGGGAGACTCCCATGCCGAGTTTGGTTTTCCCTTTCATAATCCCTGTAACAGCAAGAGCTGTCGCTCTTTCTCCAAGAGTCTTTTGCTTTAACGCGTTCCCAAGCTTTCTGTGCAAGAACTTTATCCGCCGCGTGACGTGTCGAAAGATTGCTGGATTGTGAGTATGCGATGTCGTGTTGCTTGCAAGCCTCGTCCAGAGGGTTTCTTCATCGATCACCTCGAGAAAGTCGTTTGTTTAAACGAGTGCCAGGTCCGCAAAACTTGTAACCTGGTATATGTAATTCGAAGGGTAACTTGTCAATAAGGGTGTTCAACAAACCGCGACCTTTCCGTCTTACGATTCGACGACGACTACGAGTTTTACGTCTAGTATAACTCATCTTAAAGAAACGCTCGTCGAAGAGCGACTGACGATGTGAAGCTCAAAGGGGTAGATATATACTTAGCACAGCGCGGTTAGAAGCTAGTTCGTCCACGTCCGAAAACAATGAAGAACGTCAAACTTGTGAAACAAAAATGTTCGCTGCCGGTAGTAAATCATACAGTAAATTCCATGTCACAGAGGTTCAGACGACACGGCACTTTACTGGGTATAGGATGTAAAAGGGGTTTGATCATTGGTCCTTCCGGCTCTGGGAAAACCAATGCGATGATCAGTCTTTTGGTGCACCGCAATGGGGTGCGGTTTCACAACTTGTATTTGTATTCCAAAACCCTTGAGCAACCTAAATACAAATTTCTGAAGATACTTCTGAAGTCACTAAAAGAAATCGGATTCTACGAATTCAGCGAGGGGTGTGAGGTTATCAAACCACACGAGGCGAAAGAAAATTCTGTTATTGTGTTTGATGATGTGGCATGCGACACTCAAAGCATAATTAGAGATTATTTTAGTTTCGGACGTCATCGAAATATAGATTGTTTTTACCTCTGTCAGACTTACTCATCAATCCCGAAACAACTGGTACGAGATAATGCGAATATCATAATCGTATTCCGGCAAGACCACACCAATTTTAAACACATTTACGATGATCATGTAAACACAGACATGTCATTCGAAAAGTTTAAAAACTTATGTTCCCACTGTTGGATCAAAGTCATGGATTTTTAGTTATCGACAAAGAAAGCGAAATCAACGCCGGTCGTTATAGAAAAGGGTTCGACAGTTATTTCACTATATAGGCATGGACCACTGCTGTACAAATTATTAGTCTGCGAACAACGAGAGTAATAGCAACATAGACAAACGGTTAGTAAGCGATCTTATTAAAGCTAGAAAGGCTGTCAGGCGAAAATATGAAACTTTAAAAGCAGATATCGCCGAATCGCGGACGGCTCTTGCGGAGCAATTTAAACCAATTTCCCAGCCACTCACGGAATTGCTAACATCCATCAAGCAAGAAAGCGGTCAAACAATACAGCAAGAAGTAGAACCCATGCAGAGAACCATCAAACGACGAGTGTCCACACCATCTATCCTACCCCGTCCGAGAAATGGTAAAACCCCCGTACGAGCGTCAACCCCCGACATTGCCATTCCCGGACCGTTGACTTCGACGTTGGTAACATCCACACCTAGATTTCTTGACAGAGAAGTATTGTATGAGAGTTTACCGGATGAGGAGCAACAGGTGGAGGCTCAAGACGAAGCGGCAATTGAAACTTCTGTAGCAGAGGCTAGGGAAACCGTGCGACAAATGATGGAACCGGAAGTTCTAGGGGAATACCTGGAACATTTCTCAGAGTTAGCTAGAAAATATATCGAGGGAATGATACGAGATACAGAGAGCAAGTACGATCTCCACTATGGAGTTCGATGGGACATAGACAATGATAAATTTGCAATTGGAAATAAACAGCTTACTTTTGAGGGTCAGGACATGGTTATTACAGATCACGGCAATAGAATAGTATACAAAGGCACTCCTGGCTTTTACGAATTAATGTTCAAAAAGAAACCATTGACTTATACAACCAAAGATCTTGACAATTACCAAGACATAGTGAACCGGTCCGCCGCAAATCGTAAGAACTACGATCCAACCCAAGGGATAAGCGGTAACGCCGGCTCGAAATATATAAAAGTAGTACGCCCCCTGAGTACATCTTCCGGCGTTAGACAACCTACCAGAGCCGCATCGAGAGTGCAGCGTACCTGAAGGGGGTTATTAACAGTAACCAATAAAAAAGTGGAATTTGTTCCTTGGAAAGATCCAAATTCATTAGTGGATCGTCTGCGCATATTACTAGCCTCTCAGGTAGCGGGGCACACCGGCCATTCCAACGAAATCGTAAGCATCACTCAAGCTCTACGAGAAGCAAAAATAATTCACTAAGGCGAGTACAAAAGCAGAGTACCTATTGAATTACGATCAGAAGGTGTTAGACGATAGAGTAATGCCCATAGACAAATTTGGACGCCACTACCATAGCGCGCGCTACAGTTCTCATCGCAAACATATCTTTATGAAAGTTCAAAAAGTAAACCAACTCCATATAGAAGTACCACTGCTGCTAGTGGGGCGTGGTTATGATGAAAGCGGATATTCAAAAATTTTCGGTAATAAGGAGTACATTTTTCCGTTAACGATCGGTGAGATCATAAGTGTTCAATTCAACGGACCTTTGGTAGTATCACACATCAACGGCATCGAACACGACACGCTTGTCGGTAAGACATTGCGGCGAGGAGATAAACTGCAATTCGAATCCATAAACACTAAGTTATACGTGCAACTGCTGCTTAAATGTCCCATAGCAGTCGATACAGCAACATTCAACAATGAGTCCTAAGGAGGATCTAGTTGCAGAACTTCACAATCCAGCGCGAAGAAATTTCAAGAGACGACGGGTGATTCTCAAAGGATTGCATGATTTACTACAAGCGGATTTGGTGGAGATGCAGCCATATGCACGAAGCAATAAAGGTTATCGATACATTTTAGCCGTTATTAACGCGTTTTCTAAATACTTGTGGGCTCTTCCGGTAAAACGGAAAATGGGAAAAGATATAGCGGCAGCTATGCGAAAAGTTCTTGCTAATATGAAGGTATCTCCTAAAAACGTGCAAACCGATTTGGGAAAAGAATTTTATAACGGCGATTTTCAAGCATTGATGCGACGTATTCTACTATGAAAAGCAGCATCATAGAAAGATGTAACCGTACCCTTAAGAACATGATGTGGAAGCAGTTTAGTTTGCAAGGGTCCTACAAATGGTTGGACATTCTACCCCAACTTTTAAGCAAATATAACACAACTAGGCATAGCACAACAGGTATGAAGCCGGCTGAAGTTAATCTTAAAAATGCCAAACGTCTGTTACGCACCGTGTACAGCCACACAAAAACTGTAGATCCGGCACCTCAAAAGTTTCATAAAGGAGACTCTGTACGCATTAGTAAATATCGTTCGATATTTAGCAAGGGCTACACACCCAGCTGGAGCAACGAAATATTCAAAATAGCCACAGTGCGACTTACAAATCCTACCACCTACAGACTCACCGATCAGGAAGGGCAGGAAAGCAAAGGTGGATTTTACGGGCACGAATTACAGAAAACCAAACACTCGGACGTATACCTGGTAGAAAAGGTGTTGAAGAAGAAGGGTAATCAGCTTTACGTAAAGTGGTTGGGATTCGATAATCGTCACAATTCCTGAATATCCAAAAACAATGTTGTATAACTTATTATGATTCTATAGAACTCTTTCAATAAAACACTTTTTTGTTTTACTACCATTTATTTTCTTTAAATAAAAACTTTTTATGTTTTACAGTAATTTATTATTGTAAATGCTGAACATGAGTGACTACAGTGTTAAATAACAAATATACTTGGTAATGCGGACCCAAACAATCAGATTTTTCGTAAAATTTAACTTACTACCTATATCATACAAGCTAATGTTCTTAACCTATACTATAATTGCTATATACAATAACTAAACCTACAAAGTACAAGAAAGCTCCTGCCGTGTAGGACCTCTGCTGTTAAGTAATAACGAATACTGTTCCGCGAACATATTGCTACGTCATCGTTTCGGCAATGCGCAGCAAGTTGTCTAGACGACTGTAAACATCTATATCACGGTGACCCCACGCTAAGGTTTTGGTAGTATTAGGAATAAGGAAGCGTTTATCATCTCGCGAAGAAGGCGCAACCTTATTCATTAATTCGGTGTACATAGTGTGTAAATGGGAACGAAACGCATACATCTGACAAAATACAACTTCCCTCTTGTTTTCAGCTACAGATTTATAAATTTCCGTGGTGAGGTGATTCCGAACAGCACTCTTTCTAACTCCCTTTGCCTTTTTGGCTTCCTTACCAACAGCGTTTACACAGTATGTTTTTGCACCGACCCCGTAATAGCTACACACAGCCACCCCAGCGTACTCATCCTTAAATTTGCCAACAACAGACTCGGTTCTCGAAATTCCGTGCAAACCATTCTTGTAATTTGATGTATCAAAGAGATCAAGGTGCTCTTGCATGTCCGCGTAAAAATTTTCAGTAAAAATTTCCAGGATGAATGAGTCAGTGTCCGAATAGAGTAGAGACACATTAAGGCCGTATGTATGCTTCAAAAATTTGTAATAAAAATCGTACATTACCGTTTTCGAAAGATCTAAAACTGAGAAACCAACATAAATGGGTTTGTTATATAAAACCGACGTTCTGTTCATTTCCACTGCTATTAAATTTTCCCCAGACCGAATTCTATCTTTAAAGTTAGGTTTCGATAGCAAAGCTTCTGCCCCCATTCTATTACCAATTTTCTCCCAATGACTAATTAACTTTACAACAACCCTTTTGTCCACGTTTTCCATGGTTTTACCAAAGACGCTATTGTTAGCTAGTTTGAATGAATTTCGGTTAAATTCATTGTCAGACGGGTTACGTAAATTTGTGTTTAAATCGATGTAGGATCTGAGCCATGGAGATTGTCTAAACTTAAGTATTTTCTGCGTTTTAACCAAAATCAAACCGGCCTCTAAACATTGCCTCAAATTTCTGTAGTGAATAATATAATTGTGTTTGTCATACAAATTTGGAATTAATTTTGCATTTTTAAATTTTCCCTGTGGAGGCACCAATAGCTCGGGGCAAAAGGGGAGGTCATTGTGATCGTCATGTAAATTTTCAGGGTACCGCAAGTCAACTTCCAACACGTACCCAGTATCTGAGTCGTCCAAAATTTGAAATATGTCAAAACTATCAATTTCCTCGTCAGTCAACCAAACAAAACCACCTTGCGGTAGAAACTGTCTCATACTATGGCCTTTTTAATTTGAAATGTTGTACACCTCAAACTACAGTTTTGTAAATTGCTAGCGAATTTTTAGAAAATAAGACATTCAGCTGTACATTTATTTTTATATTATTAAGTATTATACGAAATATGAACAATATATTTGTTTATTACAAAGTGTTTGTGTTTTTTATTTCTACTCTGCTTTTGTTTTTTCACCAATCTGCAATAATTACAAAATCTAAAGCTAAAATATTAGTATTTGAAGTTATTTTACAGTTACAAAGTGTAAAATTTCAAAAAAATCAATCTACAATTTCATAATGGCGTGATATAATTTAAAAAATTGTGATTTCTTTTAATTTTGAGCGATACATTTTATAAAAAAGTGTAAAACATTTGCAAAATTATGCTTAGAAATAACTCTAAAACTGTTTTTACATCATTTTCTTTATTATAAATCGTTTTGTAAAACAAATTGTGATAATTTTTTAAGTGAGATGATGTGTAATAGCATATTTTTTATTAAATTTTCATCGTGTGTTGAATTAAAATGTCATTTTTGTATAATTTATGTGACACGATGTCGATTTTTGTAAAAATGTATGTGAGATGATGTGTAATTCCGTGATTTTTGTTCAATTTTGAGTTAATTTTCGTAATAAACATGAACAATGAGCCTACGTAACTGAAATTTTGTTTATCGAAATGCTTGTAGCAGAAGATTTTTCAATGAAATTGCGTGTTTTTATTAAATTTTATGTTAATTTGGGGGTCAACATACATTTTTGAACGATGCAGTTTATAAAAAGTGTAAAACATTTGCAAAATTATGCTTAGAAATAACTCTAAAACTGTTTTTACATCATTTTCGTTTTACAAAACGATTTATAAAACGAATTGTGATAATTTTTTAAGTGAAATAATGTGGGATGGCGTATTTTTTATCGCTTATTGAATAAAAATGTCGTTTTTTGTATAATTTCAAGTGACATGATGTCAGTTTTTTGTAAAATTTTAAGTGAAATGATGGTGTCAGAACATTTTTTTCAACAAAATTGCGCGTTTTTATTCAAAATTATGTTAATTTGTGGTCAACATACATATATTTCCATCAAAAGTACAAGAATTTTTTTATTTTGTTTATCGAAATGAGTGTGGCAGAAGATTTTTTCAACGAAATTGCGATTTCTTTTCATTTTCATCGATGCATTTTATAAAAAAGTGTAAAACATTTGCAAAATTATGCTTAGCTTATGTAACATGATGTCGATTTTTGTAAAAATTTATGTGAGATGATGTGTAATTGCGTGATTTTTATTAAATTTTCATCGTGTGTTGACTTAAAATGTCATTTTTTGTATAATTTATGTGACAAGATGCCGATTTTTATAAATTTTCAAGTGAAATGATGGTGTCAGAACATTTTTTCAACAAAATTGCGCGTTTTTATTCAAAATTATGTTAATTTGTGGTCAACATACATATATTTCCATTAAAAGTACAAGAATTTTTGAATTTTGTTTATCGAAACGATTGTGGCAGAAGATTTTTTCAACGAAATTGCGATTTCTTTTAATTTTGAGCGATGCATTTTATAAAAAAGTGTAAAACATTTGCAAAATTATGCTTAGTTTATGTAACATGATGTCGATTTTTGTAAAAATCTATGTGAGATGATGTGTAATTGCTTGATTTTTATTAAATTTTCATCGTGTGTTGACCGAAAATGTCATTTTTTTGTATAATTTATGTGACAAGATGCCGATTTTTATAAATTTTCAAGTGAAATTGCGTGTTTTTTATTCAAATTTATGTTAATTTGTGGTCAACATACATATATTTTCTTTTCACAGATGCTTTACTTATAAAATAAAAGCCAAACATGACAATCTCGTGACAACTAGGTCGACTTGGGACCGAGAGAGAACAGCTGTGATGAGCGAGACGGAAATGGCCGTCGCTGATTTCGCGAATTAAAATAATTATTCACACTTGTTTAATTATTATATGTGTAAAGTCAAATTTCTGTACCAATAGGCAATCGAGAAAAGTTTGTTTGATTGTTTATAGAGGCTCTTGTAAGAAATCCACTGGCCATTTTCAATACCCGTCTTGTTGGTCTAATACAATAAATACCACATCTAATTGATTTCAGGTTTAACAACTCATTAATAAACTTCTTATAAATTATGCTTTGTCATTATTCAAGATGTATAACTCTTTGAATTTTAAAAATATTTCGATGAAGAGAGACAGATGAGTGTGCGACTGAAAACAGACAGAGAGATGGCTGATTTACCAATTGAAATTCAAAAACGGGCGCCACAGAGTGGAAGCGAGAGGAAATTCCTGTTGGTACTTGCATTTTTCCGAGCAGGCTTTGACAGGCGTTTTTACAACAACAACGGACAAATTTATGAATAATAAAATTATAAGAGACCCATCAGGCGCTTTTAAATTTTAATTTTAACTGCACACTTGCGTAATTATTTCATTATTGAGCCTGAATCAACTATAATCGATTTTGAAATATCAGCTCGAGGCCATGTTAGAAGTTGCACGCATGTTAAAAATACAGATGGGTCCATAATTATATATAACAGCAAATATTCGAGAACGCTTGACGCTTAATTTAATTATGACATTTGTCAACTAAACATGCCTACTAAAATAATTGTTTCGTATGGCCATCTCTTTCTTACTCAAGCAATACGAGTTATTTTCCTGTTCATGTTATCTCATTGCTGTTATATATAATTGTTGCCCCATCGGTACACAAAAATCAAGCATCCACAAGGAGACATTAAAAACAGTAACTTAATAATGTTAAAATTCTCACTTATTCGGAAAATTTTGAAAAGCATAGTCGAGCGGAAATTTCCAGCTATATAGTAGGCTGGGACAATGAGAATCTCGATAATCCATTCATGCGCGTCACGCAAATTATAAAATAAAAGAATTAGTTCCATGAAAACCACCTACAAAATCAGTTTTTAAAAATTGTATCATTATTTAAACACTATAGGCTACACAAATCCATTCTTATAATTTATATTTTGAAAAAAATCGATTGTTTTAAAATCTGGAAGTATGACGTCAGAGACGTGAAGTAGCTTTCCGATAACCACATTAAAATTTGCAGCGCCGCCGTGGTCTCGAGCCAATAACGGTTGCAGCTAATTTGTGAAACACGAACGTAGAGCGTTCAAATCCCGGTCGGCCAGAGATTTTTTTAAATATAAACAGCCATTCTGTGAATGCAAGAGAGAGAGAACAGCTTCAATGAGGGAGACGGAAGATTTACCAGTTTGAAATTCAAATATTTCCGCGAAAATTGAAATTAAAACGACAACTGCGAGAAGTGCGCACGCAGAAAACAAGGATGGCCGACAACCGCGAAGTTTAAATTCAAAATTAGAACTGAAAAATTTCAAATTCAAATATTCGCGCGAAAATTGAAAATGACCGCCGCGTAATTCCGGAAGCAAATTAAAAATGGCCGCCGTGTAATTTAATCAGTAGCACATATCAAAATTAATTAGGTCAATCCGCGAATTCGCGGTTTAATTAGAGCATTTGATTCGCGGTTTAATTAGCGGTTTAATTGGATCAATCAACTTAATCGAACATTTTAATTGACCCAATTAATTTGATATCACAATCAAGGTGCCCCTATTCTACTAATAGTACATGGCATCGTTTTCTGAAAACAACTGACGCCACAAAAATTGTGCCACCTAAGAGGCAACCACTGAAAAATTATTCGTCTGACATCTGAAGACAATGAAATAGTTGTTGCGCGTTAAAATTCTTAAAAAATCCACCTGACATGACATTACTCACAATTAAAAACAAAATGTTTGAAAAGAAAACAAAGAAAAAAATGTGGGGGTGTAATCTATATAAGCTAAATACAAAAATTATAAACTAGGTGTATGTGGGTGTGGAAACAAAAAAATGCCAAAAAAAGTGAAATTATAGTATTTAGGTACTAGTTTTCTTAATATTTTAGTAAGAGTTTTCTTCACGGTTTTTTTTCATTTGTGATATTCTCTATCAAAATATAACGGTGCATACAAATTTCCTATCGACAGATTTGCATAACAATTACGTAGCTATTTTTACTTCCTTTTACAATAAAGGGAGTATTGGATTCACCCCAAAAATTCGAAATTGAGTTTTAAACAGATCTTCACGTTTCAGAGTCCCCTGAACCCAAAAAACATATTTTTTTTAATTGGTCTGTCTGTGTGTGTGTCTGTCTGTGTGTCTGTGTGTGTGTGTCTGTGTGTGTTTCTGTGTGCCTGTGAACAGAATATCTCAAAAGCGAAAAGAGGTATGGGGTTGCAACTTCATAACTTCATATATAAGTTTTGTTTACTATGTAGATGCGACAGCAAGCTTTTGAAGAAAATAGCATAACCGGAAGTAGGTGTTTACTCTTGTGATTTTTCAGTTTTTTTTCGATTTTTTCAAAAACGGCTCTAACGATTTTTTTCAAACTTCTAATTTTTATTACATTTTTAATGTGTATTGATGTGAGATAGGTAATTTTCCAGTTGAATACTTCTAAAATGGGTTTCTTTTGTTTTTTTTCTATTTTTTTTATTAACTCCTATTTTAAATAGAACACCCGGTATATTATTACATTTTTGAATTCAGCTTAATATTCTAGAGAAAATTTTTCTCTTCACCTAATGCTCTATTTTGCACCGTTTTTGTAGAATTTGTAAATTTTTTAAATTTTTGACAAATGGTTAAAAATTTAAAATCAAATTTTTGCCCAATTATAAGATCACTGTAAAATGAAGTTGTGTGCGTGTATCACACCAGATTTTTTGTTCTAACAAAAATATTCGTGTGTGCCTCCAGGAAAACATTCCTCCTCCTACCCCCGGAATCGGTTTTTTTTCAGTTGGCATGCACTCATGTTTTTATTGATAAAATAGCTGCGAAATATTTTCCAAATATTTCCTTAAAATTGTCAAGCATTTGTTCTATTTTTACTGGAAATATCTATATAATATAATAATAATAATAATATAATAAATGCCTTTATTAATATAATATGTACATGAAAACAATTAAAATATATGTACAATATTTTGGGCGAAGTTCAGTTCACAGTAGAATTACTGTGAACTGCTCTTCCACTTAACCCAATTCGAAGAAATTGGCATTTTAAAAAAATATATAAATGCAAGTAATGATTAAATAAACATTGACGAGACTGAACCACCGCACCTGAACTTAAACTGAAAATGTGACTGACAAACGGAGTGTATATTAAAGTGAGATATAAAGAAAATAATTGACTGTAATATCTAAGAATTCTGCTTAGCTATCAAGTAACGCTTGAGCCAATCGCCGAAACGTGGTAATGGCAACGTTCTAAACTCTAAGGGTAATTGATTATAATATTTTGCTATACAATATGAAAAGCTACGCTTTCCTAGTTGAGTATGATGAGTAGGGACAGTTATATTACCCCTAAAGCGTAAATTTAGGTTGTGTACGTCTGTACGAAACCTGATTTTGTTATACAAATACGGCGGTGTTTTTGAAGTTAAAATTTTTTGATACAAACAGCAGCTATGTAATAGACGTCTATTTGCCATATTTAGCCAACCAGAAATTTTTAATTTGTGAGAAATTCTTTCATATTTCCGTACTCCAAAAATGAAGCGTAAACGAAAATTTTGAAGTTTTTGAATTCTAGCTACATCCTTGTAACCCAAACAGAAGCCATACACCGCATCACAAAAATCAACTTTAGATAAAACTAGGCTATTTCACAATATAGTTTTTATTTGTTTATTTAGTATATGACGATTCTGAAAAATTAGTCGAAGATTATAGTAGGCACCCTGTAAACAATTGCTTACATGCTTACTGAAACGTAATGTTGAATCAATCGTTAATCCCAAACTTTTGGCTTGTTCAGCTATAGGAAGTGTGTCCTTGCCAATGTATACATTGAAGTGATTCTTTGCATAATTTACGTCACTTTTCTTTCCAAAAAGCATGACTGCAGATTTGTTAGGATTAAGTTTTAGGAAGTGTTCATTAGAAATGTTGGTTAATTTTTGTAAATTTTGATTTATTTTAGCACATGCATCAGAAAGATCTTCAATGTCGAAAGACATGTATAATTGGCAATCATCAGCATAAAAATGGCATTCAGTCGATTGTAAGATTAAAGAAAAATTTGAAATATAAATACAAAAGAGAATTGGGCCTAGAATGGAGCCTTGGGGTACTCCAGTATCAATTTTTAGAAAATTAGATAAGCAACCATACAAATTAACAGCTTGGTATCCTTCAGAATGATAACTAGTTAATAAGGCAATTGACTCAGGACTAAGTCCTATATAGTGGAGAAGCGATATTAAAATAGAATGGTTGATAGTATCAAAGGCCTTTGAATAGTCTAAAAGAACCAGTGCTGTCAACTTACCTTGGTCTGTAGCAACCACAATGTCATCGACTACATGCAGGAGCGCAGTACTACAGCTGTAATTCTTTTTAAAGCCTGATTGAGTAACGGGTATTATTTGATTAATTTCTAAGTGTTGTCTGAGTTGCCGTTCCATTACTCGTTTAATTATTTTTGAAAGTGTGGGCAATATGCTTATTGGCCGTAAATCCTTTAATTCTTTGGGTGCAGTTATTTTGGGAATAGGCAATATTAAAGCTCTTTTCCAGCAGCTGGGAAAAGCGGACTTGCTAATGCAATAATTGATAATGTGAGTTATAACTGGGAATAAAAAGGGAATGCACAATTTAATTATGTGAATGTTAAGACCATTAGCACCAGTAGAATTAGATTTAATGGAACAAATAATTTTAAGAACCTCTTCTTCTTCAACAGGTTGGAATCGTAAAGTACATTTGACAGACTTTTTCCGATGGCTCTCGTAGAAAGTAGATAACATATTATTCGTAGTTAATCGAGGAATTGAATTTATAAAATAATTATTAATTCCATCGGCATCACCGAAGGTAGGAGGAAGATCAGCATTACTTGCTTTGCCAGTTAAATTTGATGATTTTAGTTTTTTCCAAAATAATCGCGAATTTTGTTTGAATGTTTCAACATAATATGCCTTTTTTTCACGTCTCACTGCATCAGTAACCGCATTTCTCAGCTGCTTATAATAAGTAAAATGCGCAGGATTCTTACTTACACTAAAACGACGTAGAGCCTTGTCACGTAAGCACATCATTTGTTTAAGGGTGTTGGTCAACCACGGCGCAGGTTTTCTCGATATTCTACAACTAACAAATGGAGCATGTAGATTTAATAAAATAGTTAAATTTTCTGTTAAAAACTGGACTTTATCATCTATGTTGTCTAACTGATAAATATTCCGCCAGGGTATAGACTGAAGATCATAATTAAACTGTTCATAATTAAGATTTTAAAATCCCTGTAAGTGTAAATAGCCTGTTTTGATTTTACATTGGGAATGTCGATTTTACAACAAATCAAACTGTGATCTACTTCATGTGAAGCAATAACTAGTCCATTTCTTGTAATGCTTGTATTAGTAGTTAAAATAAAATCTAGTAACGTGGCTGATTCAGCAGTAATTCTCGTGGGCTCATTTATTAACTGAGCGAGTCTGAACGCAACAAAAAAATTCTAACGCACAAACTGAAGCAGCGCTATCCACATCCAGCAGATTAACATTAAAGTCTCCGAAGCAAAATACATCTTCAATCTGAGACAAGATCGTTGAGAAAGTATTTTCTAAAGAATTAAAGAAATTGGCATAAAGGCTTATGTGAGGGTTGTAAACTACTCCAAACCCATATTTACGATTATTACAAGATATAGCAATCCAGAGTTGTTCAATTTCATTCTTAGTTTCTAGAATGCAAAAACCTAAGGCAGACTTTATGTAAAAAGCGACACCTTGTTACCGTACAAAAACGACACAACGACATAACAAACCACCCCTCAAGCGTGCACAACAAAATCATACGCTCGAGAGCCGGACTTGTTAGTCGCGACACGACAAAACGACAAAATCGGGAGGTCGACCGAAAATACAAGGCCCTAACCCCGTTAGATGACGGTAACACGAAGGGTTGCTCGACTTAACTCAACCGGGAGGGCGGGTTCTTTTCTACCTTCGAGTTAGGGCTGTACATCGATACAAAAGGGTGTAATGATGGTAAATATAGGACGCCACTCCATTCTAACTAACTAAATCGAACCCACTTGAATGGAGAAGTGTGGGCTCAATTCCCACTAACAACTCGGCAAGCTTGGTTCGGCTAACACGCTACGGCACTGACTTACCTTGACGAAACAACTTCCTGAAGCAGCTGCTAAACTCCTTTACAACTAACTGAAAAGAAACACAACAACAAACAAAATATCGTCAATACAAATCAAAGACATCAGTACTTAACAATGAGCTCTATTCAAATAGTAAATAAAATAAGCAGGTAACAATGAACATGAAATGTTTGACTAGTTACAAGAAAAATAATCAAAGGGGTTAGTTACTAATTTACGTTACAAGTTACTTCAATACGAACAACAATAAACTTTACTGTACAGACATGACCTTGAAATCAACAATGCTAACTATAGCAGTAATATTAAGCCGGAATGTTCAACACTTTTTGACGAAAAGAACACTATGTAGTAGGCACGATAATTACATAAAACGTTGACGAAAAGAACACTAGGTTATACACGACAGTTTCATAAAATACAAGCATGGTTTACCTTGTAGGAGTTTAGCTGGCTGTAATCGACGGTCGGCGCAGTAGGGTGTTTTGCCTCCCAAGCACTTGCCTTAAGATGCCTGAAGAAATGAACGAGAACGGGAACGGGAACGGGGAATCCCAAAGTAGATGGAATGCGGAACTCAGCCTCGATATTAAAGATGGTAACGACAGCAAACGGGGTCGGTAGAATGCAATCATAATCCCCTCGAGACGGGTAGACGACGTACACAGCGGTAATGGGCAAAGCCCTCGACAGCGAGAACGACACACGTCATGCTTAGTTAACGATGGTCTGGTTAGGAGTCCATGAACAAATCCGCCCATGGCGACAACTTAGAAGATCTCGCAATCCTCCGACGATAAAGAACTCCAACCACGTTTTAACTAAAACTTGCTTCACTTCAATTCCCCACGGCTGTTGTAACTGATATTCCCTCGTACCGATAGCATACGACTCCTTCATAAGGCACCAACAATAACGAAACACATAAATTAACGCAGAAGACGGAAACGAGAACAAAGCCACCCCCAACGGCTGCATTACGCGAAGCCGTCAGGGGGTGCAATCTTAGAACACGTGCTGTATACTGCAAGATCTGGTCGGGACTGAATTTCAAAACTGCGGCTAAAGCCAACGGCTACCAACGCGTGCTATATGCATCTTTCTCTTGCATATGCGAAGACGAAGGAAGGTAACGGAAAATTTCAACAGAAACGCAGGACAGCTGACTGGACAATTCGCACGGGACTCGAAGGTTAAATGTCTCGAACCAACGAAATACTGGGAAAAGATAATCTGCATCCGCCTTGCAGGCAACAAAGAACAAAGGGTGAATTTAAAAATGAAATTCTGCTAACAAAGCGTGACTATCTGAATTAATTTTAACCGATAAACGGACCGCGAGGTACAAATGCCTAAAATGCCTTCAAAGCAGAGAACAGGCAGGGCCGGAACGAGCCCAAAATTTAAAATGACGACCGGACTTAAAGATGATCTAACAACCTCTCGCCCTCGAGGGTCTATCATTCCTCACAATATTATATCCAGCAATGTTTACTGCATTATACTAGAGATAGCGTCCGATAACCAAATCTCGGTGATAGCTACAATGTCGTACTCACCAGCCAATACAAGATCTCTGACGACAGCGAGGTGTTTTACCAAAGACCTTGCGTTCAGATGGGCGCAGTTCAGTCCTCCATGCATAAAAAAAATCAGTAGAAAATTTCAGCTACTGCCGAAATTTGGGTGAGATTGTGATGATAAAGTCTGGTGCGCGTGCGGTAATTGTTACACAGAAATATTTTTGAGTTCATCGCGCGGTTTTTCTATTGTTGTTGTTGACTATAATGCGTCCATCTAATGTCCACACATTTGCTGCTCCCACTTTCTTGATAGCCTCCTGCAGGAGCGAAAATCGCTTTCTGGTGAGGTCCTCCCGGATAACATAGCCAGATCGTTTTAACAATTTCTTGTTGTTGAAAACAAGACTTCGTTTTTGATAACTCAGAAACTTGACGATAATAGGTCTGCGTTTTGCATTCGGATTATCTGAACCAATTTACTACTAGTGTCATTAGCACATATTGTTCGATGCGTAATTAGCAACAACATTTTTAGTGTGTAATAAAGTCTGTCGGCCCATCTACTTTACAGATTAGTCACGAATTAATGACACTGCTCGCCACTGAAGCGGATCCTCATCAGATTAAAAAACAACAAAACAAATGACCCCCGTGTAGGGAGTCAATTTTAGCGGCGAACTCCAAGGTTGAAGTTATGGACCGTAACAATTGGACCATTTTATCTCAAAATAGATGACGAGCGTACAGTAATAACAAGAATGTATACGGAGAATGTCCAAGCTAGTACTAAGTGTGGTTATAGCAGGAATGTACTTGTTGCTATTGGAAGTGATGTCTGAGGGGGATGACAAACACCGCCTATTCAAGAAGGTTAATGCGATTGCTACGAACATTTTCCAAATAACGTATTTCTAACTAGTTTCAGCAGAATGGTTATCATGTTGTGGTGAACAGAGCAGTACTGGCACGGTACAACCATAAGTACTTGACCTACGCCGATGTCCATAGCTTTATGTACAATCGAACCATCAAGGCAACAAACGCAACTTTTGCATTGACTGTCGATATTAACAACAGTCTTACCGTAAGTAAATTAAAAGACACAAATATCAAATTACCTCAAGGTGGTACAAGTACTGCTAATGTTTCTTGATATAGTTTTCGTGCATAGCCAGAGATTTCAGTTTTATAAATTGTTCTTCAGATTTCATAAAATGTATATAAATACATTTCTTCCCCTGGGACAAACTCAATAAAAAACTATATTCCAATCTCAATAGATCCTTAGCTGTTCTAATTAGTGGTAGTGCATGGATGTTATTTTTAAAATATAATTCTCTGCGTTTTGTCACAATAGCTCAACAACGATTTAATACAATTTGAATAAGATTTACTTAGAAGAAGTAACTCAAACCGTCAAATTTGTACTTTTTTAGAAGTGACAGTGTTGCCCAATTACATTAGTGGCAAAAGCTAATGCTTACCCACTAAAATAAACTGTATCGATAAATAGCTTTCAGATCCAAGCTGGAGATCCTATCGATAAGAATAAGAACATTTTATTAAAAAAAAATAAGCAAGCAGGAAAATGTTTGGATTGGTTACGAAAAAATTATTAATGTTCTTAACAAGAATAATCACATTTGATTTGAACAAAATCTTTTGGTATTGACATACGTCAAATTCATTTTAATAAAAAAAGGGTGGACAATTTGTGTCTCTTTTCGACTGAGGAAAATAAAGTAATTGATCTCATTACAAAATACGTTAGAGCCTAATAATTTCCCTGAGGTACAACAAAAAGAAATTTATTGAAATTTAAAATTATCAAATTTAAATAAACATTAAAATAACTACGGCAGACCACCATAGAAATAAAATATACAAGGTTATCACAAACTAAGGGATATATTTCAAACTATTATATAGTGTCCACCAAAAAGTCGGCATAATATGGGAAACATTTTTATTTTTGATTTTTCAAAAAATCTTTATACGTCAATAATTTGTGCTTGTAGAAAAACCTATTTACCCCCTATCACATATACCGAGTGACTTTTACTTATTTAGAAAATGGAGTTTTTCGAAATTGTCAAAATTCAAAACGGATATTCTTCGGAAATTAAGTAAGATTTTAATGAGATTTTTTATATTGTGTTATTTTTAGCTAACTTAACAGTCTGAAGGCTAGAAAACCCCTATTTTTTAACTTTAGTTAAAAATAATTTTTCCAGTTTTTTAAATATTTTTCAAAATTTCACATACAAAGACAATATTAAAGTTATCATCTTTTTATGTGAAGACTTTAAAGATTTATAATTGGCAAAAATAATATAAAATGTTAAGTACTGCTTTAGATGTTTTATTATTTCGCGAAAAGTAGTACGTTTGCATAATTTTTACGTTTTTTATGTAAAGCGCCTTTTAGGAGCAATATTTTTCAATTCTAATTAATATCAATTTAAATGGTTTCTAGAAACTCTAATCTACCCCTGTTAATGAATTATTGTTACAAAAGTCCCTGTAAATGTTCTTTCACAGTTGTCTAAATGAGGAGACCTTTCCTTATCCAAATTACATGCTCTAAAATATCTTCTAATTTAGACAACTGCAAAAGAACATTTACAGGACTTTTGAAATCTTACTTCAATTCCGAAAAATAGCACTTTTTGGATTTAGAAAAGTTCGAAAAACATCATTTTCTAAATAAGTAAAAATCACTCGGTATAATATGATAGGGGGTAAATAGATTTTTAGACAAGCACAAATTATTGACCTAAAAAGATTTTTTGAAAAATCAAAATAAATATGCTTTCCACATTATGCCGACTTTTTGGCGGACACTGTATAATAATCTGAAATATATCTTTTACTTTATGATAACCTTGTATATTGTATTTGTATGGTGGTCTACCGTACTTAGTTTAATGTTTATTTAAATTTGATAATTTAAATTTCAATAAATTCCGTTTTGTTAGAAGAAAGAAATTATTAGGCTAGCTCTGTCGTATTTTGTAATGTGATCAATTACTTTATTTTCCTAAGTCGAAAATGGACATAAATTGTCCACCCTTTTTGTATTAAAATGAATTTGACCTTAGGTATAGCTGGGCCAAATCCCGTTACCTTCCTGCGCGATTTGCCTTAAAGGAAAGCTGTATGCTTTAAAATTCTCGGAAAGCACCTCAAACGAGTACGGATCCATTGATGATATTAGTACAATCAAACATTTGGTATAAAACGGAAACATATAAGTAATAAAAATTAAATTAAAATATTCGCTTCATAGTTACAAGACAGTGGACCAGACTAAGCAAAACTTGTGTATCTGGGCGACTATCCTATATTTTTATATGCTGTGAACTTTTCTTCCAGTCCAGGCCTCTGCAAAGGTATATAATGATACACTACTATAGATAAAATGTTATTTATTCAACCTAAACAGTAATAAAGATAGGAAGAGGAGCAAACTTTAATCCTAGAGATAGTGAAAGTGAGATGTTGAAAGCTGCAATGAGAGTGAAGTGAAATTGAATTGAATGAGGAGAATGTATATAATAGTATAAAAACTAAAACTAAGTTCAATTAACTGGCATTGTCTAAAATGTGATAGTAAGGGGTCATGTCACAGGTCAGCAAATAAAGTGTAGGATGTTTTTTAAATGTTTTGATGTTTCTACAATCACAAAAATGTCTTGATAGTAGACAATAAAAACGTGGTGCCAAGTAGTAAGGATATCTCATAACAATAGTTTTTTGAGCTTTTCTAGTAACTAGTGGTTTATTTGTTACTAGCTGACCCGACAAACGTTGCTCTGCACAAAAGTAATTTGTTTTTGTACACACATCTTCTGAATATGAGCCAAATCGGACCATAAATAAAATGTTTCGCAATATCTCAACCCCAGCGCCAGCTATTGTAAAATGGTTATTTATTTATTTATTTATTTATTGTGTATTGGGGGCTGCAAACGGGGACTAGCCCAAAATAGCAGGTACAATGTATATATAAGTTAAATTTAATTATTTTTTTTTAAATTATATTTAATTTAATTTTATTTAATTTTTATTTTATTTTATTTTATTATATATATTTTTTTAAGTTTTTTTTTTGCCGTTTAACAATAATTTTGGAGGCATGAATTCTTGAAATGGTTCCTTACAAAATCAATGCTATTTTAAAATGCATCAATATTATTTAATTGGTTTACTGTATCGGACATCCTATTGAGAGGTGAATTTGAGTTATAATTAGTTCGTGAAAATGCTTTATAAACAATTAATTTGTTGCGTAGGCTGTACGTAGGTATATTTAGGTTAATTAAGGCTAGCAAAGGAGGTGAGTCTATTACTGATTTTAGAATTTTTTATAAAAATTATAACATCATTCAACGACCTTCTGTCTCTGATTGTTAGCATTTTAAAATATTTACAAGATGATAAATAAGTGTCACCAACAGTCGGGCATTTTCTACACAAAAAAGAAAGAAACTTTATTTGAATTTTTTTAATTCGATTAATGTAGATTAAGTAACATGGATTCCAAATGCAACTGCAGTAACTCAAGATGGAATGAACATATGCGTTATAAACGGTAATGATGCTATTAGAATTGGTGAAGTATTTGGTTGTTCTGACTATAAATTCCAACATTTTATTTGCCTTCGTACAAATAAAATCGACGTGATTGTCAAAACTCATTTTTGAATCAAACATCACTCCCAAGTCCTTCACCACTTCCACCGTTGACAATTTTTGATTAGAAATATGGTAAGAGTGTATAATTTTATTAACATTTCTCGTGAATGTTATTTGATGACATTTAGAATAATTCAAAAATAATTTATTGTTTTGGCAGTATCCAACTAAATTTACGAGATCACTTTGTAATTTAAGGCAGTCTTCCATGCAGGTAATTTTCTTGAATATCTTTAAATCATCTGCATATAACAATACTTCAGTATTTTGAAAACAGTCAACAATATCGTTGATATATAAAATAAATAATAGAGGTCCTAAGTGAGATCCTTGGGGAACCCCTGAGGTTGCAAGGAAAAACTTAGAGCAAAACCCACCTACTGATACTGCTTGCGAGCGATTTCGAATATAAGAGCAGACCCATCTGAGGAGTGTGCCATGAACGTTAGATTTAGCAAGTTTTTTGAGCAAAATATAATGGTTTATTTTGTCAAATGCCTTACTAAAATCGGTATACACAGCATCCACCTGGAAACACTCCATCATAGATTTAAAAAGAAAATTTGTGTAGCATAATAAATTCGTTTCCACAGATCTGTTCTTGAGGAATCCATGTTGTTGCAAATTTATATTTTGTTTAACAGAAGAATATATTTCGTCAAGTATTATTTTCTCGAAGATTTTAGGTATAACGGATAATTTACAAATTGGTCTATAATTAACAATGTCTGAACTATCTCCCGATTTAAATATAGGTATTATAATGGATTTTTTCCAGTACGTTGGAAATATTCCACTCGCAAGTGATTTTTTAAACAATATTGATAAAGTAAATGTAAAACCATTACAGCAGCATTTTAGCAGCAATGGAGGTATGCCGTCTAGACCAGGTCCCTTAGTTTTGTCAAGTGACCGTAACCTATCATTTTCGTAAACTGATTTGAAGAACGATGCAAATAATTCTGAAACCGACTGGCCATCATCTGCTGTTTTTCCGTTATAGTAGAGCTTGTGTGGAATATTAGATGAGTTGAATTTTTTAGATTTCATAAATTTCCAAAAATATTTAGGATTATTTGAAATACTTTCTTGCGTCCGTTCTATGTAATTTTTATAATCCTTTGCTATTAAAAGTTTACTACGGCCTCTAAGAGTACTGAAAGTTAGATAATCTAATTCAGAAACCTTCAGCGCGTGCGCAAAACAACTTACCAAAGTTTTCATCGCAATCGTATGAATGATATAGAAACGCATACTGGACAAACAAAAAAACATTCATTTATATTTTTTTATAATTATAATTACCATCGTAATGGAAGGCGCCAAGATTTAAATCAGCGTGCAGTGTTCGTCTGGATCTAGTATTACGTACTCGAGCGGTTTGCAGTCTTACTTTCCGTTTACTCGTCTGTTTCTGAAGTTCGTGATGCCCTTTTTTTTCGTGCTAGAGGTGTAGATCGACCAATCGCTTATCGTTTTGGGTGGCATAATTGATTTGACAGCGAAGTAATGCGTTGTGACGACTATTACACATTCACAAATACGTGTGATAATTATTATCTAATGTCGACCGACAGTTGGAATTTCGCAATAAACACCACTTGTTATGTCACACTCGAAATAAGTGTCGCTGATTGTATTTGATTTAATTAAATTCTGCATTCATACAGCGAAAACAATGGTTGTACTAACTCAGAAACCCACGCAGGCGTGCGCACAACCACTCACCAAAGTTTCATCTCAATCGGATGAATGGTATAGGAAAGCATACGGGACAAACAAAAATCAACATTCATTTATATATATATATATATAGATTGTTAGTTGTAATGATAATTGGGTGTCATTTTTGTTTAAATATGCTGAATAACAATTTTAATCCTTATGTATAGTTGTCTGACATTCATTATGTTTTCTTCTTCAAACAAGGACGTTGTTATGTGGGTGTATAGTTTATTAAACATGATTTTCAATATCGTTTTCTGCGCTATTGTTAGATGCTTTAATTTTTTTTATATAAACCACCCATGATTAGAAGAACTCGAAATTGCCATTAGAGAAATCAAACCGTAAAGCAACCGGATTAGATGGTATAAACGCAAAACTTTACAAATACGGAAGACCTATACTAAAACTACGCCTCTTACAGTTCATTAATATGTGTTGGTGCGAATATAAAGTATTGTAATGGCTAAAGACGAACATTATATCCCACTTCAAGAATGGAAACCAAACATCTTGTAAAAACTACAGGGGCATAAGTGTGGTGGACACAAGATCTACGCATGCATAATAAATAACAGACTAAAAACAATAACAGAAGCCATGATATCCGAAGAACAAACAGGCTTCAGAACCGGACGGTCATGTACAGACAATGTATTCACTCTGCAATAATTAATAGAGAAGCGATGCGAGTATAATTGTGAAACGCACACAGCGTTTCTGGACTATGAAAAAGCCTTCAACACAGTAAAAAGGTTAAAGCTTTGGGAAATAGCAGGGATATCCACAACTTCTACAAAATACAATTAAAAGCCTCTACAACTGTACAAATATCTGCTAAGACTGGACAATAGAAAATAGACAAAATAACAACAAATCAATAACAGGTAGGGTTGCAACTTATCACCAACATTATTTAGTATATACAGATTGTCTGCAGGTACTAGGTACACACGGCAAAAGATACAGAGACGGTTTGTTTGTCTGACAGTCTGACGGTCTCTGTATCTAGTTACCGTGTGTACCTAGTATCTTCAGACAATTTGTATATTGATCACATATTACGGAAGTGGAAGAGAACATGCTCTAAAGGAATAACGCTAAACGGACAACACAAAATTTCCACACTATTATTTACCGATGACCAGGTGATATTGCAAGAAACGGAAGATAACCTATAGAAAGAAATATACGAATATAATTTTAAAATATCTACAAACAAAAGAAAAACTATGGCTTTCCCGGAAAAGATACTATACCAACAAAATAATAATACGATAACGATAACTTTTGCATTCTCGAGCAAATGAAACATTTTAAATATTTAGGTTGCGACATCACATACTCTATTAACAAAGATATACAGCACAAAACTAGTAAATGTAGACCTATATGCGGCACCACACAAAGAAATTTAAAGAACAAAACACCAATAGATACTACATTAAAATATGATAAAACCATGGCAATACCAACCATAACATACAGATGCAAATCCTGCGTAATAGAGAGAAAGAAACATAGCAAAATTCCTTAGAGCCGTCAAAGGTTTTTCTAGAGAAGACCAAATTAGGTAGGAAGACATACGCAAGGACGTACTAAATGAAACAATAATAAGTTGCAGACAAAAATGGTGCCAGCATCTCAATAGAATAGATAAGTAGAGAAGCGCGAAAATATAATCCAAAGCGAAGAAGAGACGTGGGGAGACCTAGAAACCGATGAACGCCGGTACAGACATATATGCTTAATCGATAAGAGAACGACGACGACAATACATCACCACACCCAACAATTCCCTATTGAAGTAGTGATTGCGCTAGACAATAGTATACTTTTTGTTCTTTCATGTATGTATATTTGTTTTCAACCATTCAACTATTTGACTCATTATTTCTTTCACCTTTATGTTTACTTCCTGCCATTACAATTCAGAAAAACACATATTTACGTGCAGGATTTACATCACTAAATACTCCATCTATTTTAACTTGGTGGGTTCGATTTTTAAAGTAGTTGTCACGTAAATTATGGTAAATAGCTGGTCCCTCTGACACCAAGTCTATCCAATTTTTCTAGCAAACGCTTATGACTAACTTTATCGGAAAGCTTTCGCTATAGGTCAATAACTACACTTGCTGAACACTTTACGGAGTCTAGACTTTCATACATTTTAGACTTGAGCTCGTCAATTGCATTTTCTATTGATTTTCCTTTGGAACGCCGCGCGCCGTACTGATTTTTTTAATATATTTTTTCGTGTTTTCCCAAAAATGGCATTCGACGTTCATTGATAACTTTTTCAGTAAGATTAGTTAAATTAGAGGTAAGTGCAATAGGACGATAATTGCTGGAGGTGTTTTTACTTCCCGCTTTATAAATAGATACTATTACAGTAGCTTTTAATGCACCAGGGAAAACATCGGATGTCAAAATGTTATTGCAAATATGTTGTATGAGTTCACCTATGGTAGTGTGAACGGTTTTCGGGTGCGGACGTGTGTGAGTACTCGTCCAAATCTACAGTGTTAATATTTGGGCAAATATTGCCTATTGTGAAATGAAAAAAAAACAGTGGCGAGAAATTGTTGAAGGTGTTTTTCCGAACTAAAAAGAACAGACAAAATAGTTCCCTGGGCTCTCCCCCCGAATTACCTTGTGGCTGTATACTGCCGTGATAAGGCCCATGCTATGTTATGCCTTCCACCACTTGATCTTTTTGTGGAGGAAGTAGCCGTAAGGACCGCCTTGATGCTGCGCTACAAAGGGCTGTGGCACACAGCAGGCAGGGGAGGTAGGCGTACCCGCATCCTGAATGAGGCCGTCGACAAGATCCCTCTTCTGGACGCTATAGTAGACTACCTCCCTCTACAATATGCTTTCAACAGACAATTTAACGTCTATAAAAATGCCGGGTTTACCCAGCATATAGATATATCCATCTTAACTGATGGATCTAAAACAAAGCATGGAACGGGTGCCGAAGTTTTCTCTGACGATCTGAACCTCCGCCAAAGCATACCACTAGGCAAAATGGCCACTGTCTTCCAAGCGGAAGTAATTGGAATAATGCATGGTGCAAAAGCAATTCTTGAAAGGAAAATCGAGAATCAATGTATTGGTATCTTCAGTGACAGTAGAGCCGCTTTACTAGCCCTGGGCAGTTGCAAAATTACCTCAGGTGTGGTACTGCAGTGCCGTGAAGCTCTCGAGGATATCTCAAAAAATAATGTCGTTTCCCTTGTATCGGTGAAAGGACATGACGGTAACTACGGCAATGAGGAGGCTGATGAGACTGCGAGACTGGCTTCCGGGCAACCTCTCTGGGGGCCAAAACCCGTAATCCCTATATCCCTGACAATATTAAGCTCTATTCTATATCAAGAAACCTTAAACAGCTTCATACGAAGATGGGTTAACATACAAAGCTGCTGGCAAGCAAGAGCTGCTATTACAGCGCCCTCGCCAAAGACAGCCTTCGATTAGTCGTGGGTATCCTATCTGGACACTGCACTCTAAACAAACATATGCACAGGATGGGACTAGTGGACAGCCCAAACTGTCGCGGATGCAACGAGGATGACGAGACAGCAGAACACGTTCTGTGCCACTGTCCAGCTCTCGCAAGAGTCAGAGGATCCATGTTGGGGGACTTCTGGCCCGATATGGTCAGAATTAGCAACACTCCAGTTGCGGTTGTCCTTAAGTACATTCAAAAGATTGGATGGCTTGAGTGATACCCAACTTGGAGAGCTGCTGGGAGGTAGCACAATGGGCCCACTTAATGCGGCCTAAGTGCATGTGAGGTAACTCACCCTCCATTTTTAATCCAGAATCCAGAATCCAGAATCCCTGTGCTGGCATGTGCGACATAAATTGCCATTCACGGTATGTGAACTTTGGAAGTGAAGATAAAATAGTTGGATTAAGCGAAAAATTATCATTTGAAGCCATAGATAAAGTCAAATATTAAATTAAAAACCAAAATAATAATTTAGATGTGCAAGTGGCTGTCCTTAACGTAGTACATATTAAAGGAAGTAACAGTAAAGCTGGAAGAAGATATTATACGTATTAGCGACTTAGATTATTTATGTAAATTAGCAACAACACCAAAAACCTTTATAAACTTTTATTGACACAGATACATCTCAGAACAACGAACTCTTTCGATAGCAAAACTGAGAATGCGTTTTCTATTCTAACACCCCTAGCGTAGTGTTTTTTATATGTTTATTGGGTCTTGGCACGTTCTCTGGCTCCGATTCCTGCGACCGAGACGGTCCCCAAATTCCTGGTGGTTAATGATACAGCACGGGGTCGGGTCAGCTACTCAGAACGGGGCTCACACTTGGCCTTGCTGGCCCAGCGGAGCTGCAGAGACCATCAGAGCAGTACGGGGTGTCCTGTGGAAACACAAATACATAAGTCTACAGAACAACAAAAACTACATGGGATGAGACAACGTGGTGATCAACACCACCTAAAGTAAGGTGACCGTGCGATCAACGTGGTGTCCCAACCTTAAACCAAGACGGCGGAGCAAGAACGTGGTGTCCAGCGCTTCCTGGCAGATGAAAAGCAACATGGTGGCCAACGCCACTTCAGGGAAGTGACAGCCCGGCCAGGTGGTGCTCGCATCCCAGCAACGTGGTGACCAACGCCACTTTCATCAAGTGACATCGCGGTCAGCGTGGTGCTGTCACAATTCAGCCTAGTGCGGGCAACGTGATGCCGCCGATATGTGCGATTGATATCCCAGCTACGTGGTGACCAGCGCCACTTTAGACAAGCTACAGCGCGGTCAGCGTGGTGCTGTCAACCCAGCAACTTGGTGACCAACGCCACTTCAGACCAGAGACAGAGCGGTCAGCGTGGTGCTGTTAACCCAGCAACGTGGTGACCAACGCCACTTTCATCAAGTGACATCGCGGTCAGCGTGGTGCTGTCACAATTCAGCCTAGCGCGGGCTACGTGATGCCGCCGATATGTGCGACTGATATCCCAGCAACGTGGTGACCAGCGCCACTTTAGACAAGCGACAGCGCGGTCAGCGTGGTGCTGTCAACCCAGCAACGTGGTGACCAACGCCACTTCAGACAAGTGACAGCGCGATCAGCGTGGTACTGTCAACCCAGCAACATGGTGACCAACGCCACTTCAGACAAGTGACAGCGCGGTCAGCGTGATGCACTAGCGCTCCTTGAGGAAAATTTTGAACAACGTGGTGACCAGCTTGGCAGCGCGGTCAACGTGGTGCTCTCAGCCTTCCCTGAGGAAAATATTGAACAACGTGGTGACCAGCTTGACAGCGCGGTCAACTTGGTGCTCTCAGCCCAGTAACGTGGTGACCAACGCCACTTTACGCAAGTGACGGCGCGGTCAACGTGGTACTGTCAACCCAGCAGCAAGGTGCTGTTAGCGCTGCAACGTGGTGACTAACGCCACTTCAAAGAGTGTCAGCGCTGTCAACGTGGTGCTCTAGCGGTTCTAGGCAAATGAAGTGATAGTGTGCTGGCCAGCACCACTCCAAAAATCAGTGCGGCCAACTTGGTGCCTAACCTAACCAAAACCAAACTGATGTAGTGTTACTGATAAAACCAATTCAGCTGCTTACAGTACCATATACTGGGTGCACATACAAAAAAAAACAGCTTCATAAAGCTATGCCATACATGGCGTGCACTCATTTATTATCGTAAGGGTACAAAACGCAGCTCTAAAAACTACGCTCTGCTACTATAGGACGAGCGAAACATAAATCACATTCAAGTCAGTAACGACAAACTACGCTCTACAACTATCGGACGAGCAAAACATAAACAAATACAAAACAGAAACACTATACCTATTGTTTACAACACAAATTCAAATGGCGCTTAGGAACACAGAACAGTAAAAACTCAGCCAAGCTCTTCAAACTGCTTGAGGTGTTCTACAGCGTAGACACTTTTGTACGGGATTCTTGACCTATTTGATCTTGGTATGTCAACCACCTCATATCTGTCTGCGCCCAACACTTTCGAAATTTTAAATGGGCCTTTCCATTTAGGTAGTAGTTTTTTACTAGTGCCCACTCCCACAATCGAAGAAATTTGAACAAGAACGAGCCCTCCAACTGTAAACGCTTTGGTTCTTGCTCGAGAAGAGTCAAAGCGAGACTTTTGGGCTGCTTGGGCAGCCTTCGTTCTGTCCACTATCTCTTGACGCACCCTTGTAACATCAACGGTACTTGGTTTATCTTCACATGATGCCAAGTTAGTAGGGCCAGAACGATAACCAAACAGAGCTTCTGAGGGAGCCACACCATGAGCTTTATTCCAGGTATTGTTCAAACCCAACTGGATACTAGAAATATTGTCGTCCCATTCGTCATCATCTTTATCTGCGCCCATTGTCGCCAGGGAATGTAGAATAGTCTGGTTATAACGTTCAACTTGACCATTCCGTCGGGGCATTCCAACAGCATTCAGATGATGAATAATTCCACTCTCGGCACAAAACTCTCTGAACAGCCGCGACGTATATGCCTTTCCCCTGTCAGAAATAAGGCGTTTAGAAGCGCCAAACATTTTCACAATTTCACGTAACTTCTCTATGACGTACTTCGTCTTAGTGTTATGGACGGCATAAACAAAACAAAACTTAGTAAACGCATCGACACACAGCAATAATTGAGTGTGACAGTGTGTGCTTTTGACAAAATGGCCCAGATGATCAACATGTATAGTGTGAAAGGGACGAGGCATCTTTTCAATTGGGTGTAAGAATCCTGGTCTTTTACCAGCTGCTTGTTTATGATACAGGCAGTTTATACAACATTTCGCATATTTCTTAACGAAATGTCGCGTTCCGGGGAACCAGAATTTAGCAGCCACCAGTTCATACGTTTTATCGTAAGAAAAGTGACCGACATCATCGTGGTGGAGTCGTAGCACTTGCCAAGGACATATCTTCGTAACCACCGCTCGATTTCCAAACTCGGTGCGTTTGTATACTCTACCACGCCGGAGGTCGTACATATCGAACGTATGTTTATTACCGGCTTGGTCACCTGACAACAAAATATTTTTTGTGGCTCGTATTTCTGGGTCGCACTCCTGCACGGCAAGTAGCCAGTCATCAGCTGTCATTACTACGGCACACCACTTCAAATTGAAGGGTTTCTACTTAATGCATCAATGTGCGCCATTTGTGCAGCCGGGCGATGACAAACCTCAAAAGTGTATTCCTGAAGCTCAAGGATCCACTTTCCAATACGTTGATTTAATGTCTTTTTTGTCATCGCGCTCCTCACAGCTGTGCAGTCTGTAACGACTTGAAATCGTTTACCATACAAGTAGTGCCTAAATCTTTTAATTGACAACACAATTGCTAAGCACTCCAATTCGAACGAGTGATATCTTTGTTACGTTGGCGTCGTGTGTTTACTGTAATATCCGACAACGGTTTCAACACCATTTGGCAACTGCACTAACATACCAGCGATACCCAATCGGCTCGCATCCGTATACAACATGCTATCGTTTTGCGGATCGAAAAGTCCTAATATGGGCTGTGTCACTAAGGCTTATTTGAGTGTACGAACAGCCTGATCCTGATCAGCGTTTCAAGACCATGTAGCTTTTTTTTAGAAGAGTTGTTCGAGTTCGTGAATTTTGAGAGAAACGCAGAACAAACTTTCGAAAATGTCCCACCAAACCCAGGAATTGTCGCACCTGGTGCACATCTTTCGGGTAAGGAAAGTTAACAATGGCTTGGATTTTCTGCTGACTAGGTTGAACGGTTCCGTCTTTTATAGAATAGCCTAGGTACTCTATTTCGGTACGGCAAAGAAAACACTTAGCCAAGTTAAGTGTAATATTATTGGCTCTGAATAAAGTCAGTACCTCCTTCAGGGTGTCTATCCCTTCTTCAAACGTTCTTGAAGGGATTAGCACATCGTCCAGATTCACAAGTACTTTAGTAAAACGGAGGTTGCCCAATATAGTATCCAAGGAACGTTGGAACACATACGCTGCGTTTGACAGACCAAATGGTACCTTGAGGTATTCAAATTTACCTTCAGGAGTTACAAAAGCAGTATACTTGACAGAATCGGGCGACATTTTATTTGGTGATAGCCACTTAAAAGGTCGAATCCTCTATTAGTGGTAACGGATAAGGATCTCTCTCAATAATTTTATTCATCTCCCGATAATCGACACATAATCGTTTGCCACCTGTCTTCTTTATTACCATCACTACCGCACTAGAGTAGAGAGAGCTTGAGGATTGTATAGTCCCATTGTCAAGTAGGCAAGCCAATACCTTACGTAGCTTAAGTTTCTCAGCTTCGGCGAGTCGATAAGGTCTGCTAGCAACGTTTTTGTCGGATGTTAAAACAATTTTCATTTCGACATTGGGAACCGTGCCTATTTCAGCGGTATCGTCTGAAAAGACATAGTAGTTAATAGTGAATGTAAGTCACGAGTGGAAGGAAACGTTTGGATTAAAAGTGTTTTCCATTCCTCCCAATCGCGGGGAGTTACAGTAAGATTTTTGTACCAAGTTAAAACTGACCCTTGGAATTTATTAATCGCTAAATGGCAAACATATTTATCGTCCCAGCCATAGATGACTGCATGTTCATCCAGTGTAGCTAGTCACACGAGCACGTCGCCGCGAAAAGGATCAAAGTCACCAATGTCACAATCTCTTACCGATATCTCCGGGTGAAACCTTTGTTTCACCAGTTGTCCCAAAACGGTTGCTAAATTATGTAGAGCTTGAGGGCCTTCGGCAGAAGCTGTTGAATCTACCGGTCGGGGAGCACCTCGAGGCCTCACAGCGCCAGGAGTAACGGACCGCCGCCGCCGCGCTTCCGGAGATGCTAGCGAATGCACTGGTGGGGTCGCCCCAGAAGAATTAGACTGCTGCCGCCGCAGCGCTTTACCCGACCGCCAGGCACCCTTTCGGGACGAACTAGCCGCTCGCGGTTCAATTATACATTTTTATTGATATAAATTAGATACATCTCAGAACAACGGACCCTTTCGATAGCAAAACTGAGAATGCCCTCGCCTTACAGCGTTTTATTCTAACACCCCTAGCGTGGTGTTTTTTATATATGTTTGGTTATTGGGTATTGGCACGTTCTCTGGCTCCGATTCCTGTGATGGAGACGGTCCCAAATTCCTGGCGGTTAATAGGGCAGCACGAGGTCGGGTCAGCTACTCAGAACGGGGCTCACATACGGTATATCCAGAAGTAAATGTGCTGGTTTACAGGTTGATGATGATATACTAATACTTAGAACATCGAAAAATATTTCGCATCGTCTGTTTTGTTGTTTTTGCAACATTTGCAAATCCACGTCGTCGAAAGAGGATACTTGCACAATAATCAAAGTGTGGCGCAATAATGGTTTTGTAGACTAGAATCCTAGCATTAATACTTAGTTTGCTAGATATTCTTCCTATTCTTTTAGCAGCTTCCTTAATGATAAAATTTATATTACTACAAAAAGTAAGTCTATTATCTATAATGAACCCCAGATATTTAATTTCAGGTACTTGTTACAGTTCTAGAGCGTCTATTTGTACAGATATATTTTCCCTATTAATTTTATTTGACACAATTATGCACTTTGTTTTGGCGATATTTAATTTTAGTTGATTGATGTGTAGCCACTGTAATATTCTCTCAAGATCTGTATATATTTTGTTGATAGCATCAGTAGTATTTTCAGCAGTTACATTTACCCAAACTAATTTGTCGTCAGAAAACAAATTTAGGGCGCAGTGTTTGACATTTATTTCCAGATCATTGATGTATAGTAAGAAATAGCAATGGACCTAATACAGAACCCCCAATGTGTTTGGAATTTCCGTGGATTCCTCTTCATCGTACATTGTAGTTTGGGATCGAGAAGATTAAGTCTCAAACTATTGGTGTTCGATTTCCTGTATTCTATATTTGCTTTTTCATACGAATGCTTGCTTCTGAATCCGGACTTGCCAATTATAATATTATGTGCATCGATAAACTTCTGCAATTGGTCTCTGGCCATTTTTTCTAAAATTTGTTCGTACACCGGCAGCGTATTAATTGGTCTAAATTCTTCACATTTCCTTGTACCTACAACTTTTCTGATGCTAATTACTTTTGATTTCTTCCAGGAATCTGGGATATCTATTTTTTAGCGAATCATGTATTAATTTTACCATAGGATTTTCTATAATTGACAATGCATCTCTTATAACCTGAATAGAAATGCCATCTGCGCTACCCTTTCCTTTTATGCACTTATTAGTAGCTTCAGCGTACTTATGCGAACGTTTTGTCCGTCCGTCCGTCCGTCCGTCCGTCTGTCTGTCTGTCTGGATCGCCTGTAACTTTCGAACCGCTACAGATATCGAAATTTTGAAAGGGGGCAAAGTTGTTGCTAAGGTCCCGAGCACCTTCATGCGCTATTTGGTTTTGGCGAAAGGTGGCGATTTTCCACTTTGCAAAATTTCCAAGCATTTTAGCACAGTGGCGGCTTGTCACTTGGCGCCATCTACAGAAGTTCGGTGGTCACGTTTTGAACTACACATTCTGGGTGCACTATAATACTTAATGTTTTCGCAGTTTATTGTTTTCTCAAGATCGATTAAAGAAATCTTAAACTTAAAAATATTAACAGGATCAGATATGAATGCTTGCTCAAAATCGGTGTTTAGTATATCACAGTTTATGTCGACAATACTATTTATGAAGTACTGGTTACATTTTTCAGCTATCTCTTTGGAATTCGTTACTTTTACTCCTTGGAATATAATGTTTTTCTATGTATTTTCTACTTTCGGTATTATAATTATATGTTTTATAATTTTCCACATATTGTTTGATTCACCTTGATTTTCTCTAATTTTGTTTTCATAGTAGCGATTTTTATTGTCTTTATTTAAATTGCTATATTCATTTCTGATCTCCTTATAATGTTTCCAATCATTTTCATTTGCAGATAATTTTGCCTTTCTCTCTCTCCCTCTCATCTCTATATTTCTGTAACCATTGCAAGTCAGCAGAATACCATGCGTAGGTATTTTTCACCCTGCTAATGCGGCACGTAGTCAGGTCAGTGAAACAGTTTTGCAAATATTGCAAAATTCCTGATGCTGCATTGTCTACATTTTTACTTATATCGCAGTTGTAATTAGTCAGTTTATTTAATAAAGCAGTTTGTGAGTAGTCATCAAAAAATTTCCTACGTATCGTTTTGGCCTCGATGTTTGTACATTGTTTGTGAAATGTGAGCTCTATTAGGCTGTGGTCAGTAATTTTCCGTGAATCGAGGACATGAACATTTAAATTCGAGTTGGTAGTTATTACCAAATCTATTAATGTGCCGAAGTTTCAGCCACCCTTGTATAATCCCGAACTAATTGTTAGCTGTTTCGCATAGAAACTGTCCTTGGATATGTCACTATTAAAATCACATATAATTAAATGTTTGCTGCGGTCTGATGCATATTCGCCACACCATTCTTCAAGTTAAGCAACGCTGGGCGCCTCCATAAGATTAAAATCTCCAATTTCTCTAAATGTTTTAATATACTTTGGGAATTGAAATATATGATTTCAGCTCTCCTTTCACCTACTCTTAAAAAACTAATTTTGCTTCTAGCTTGTTCCAATTTACGTTTAAAAACTGCAGAGTCAGACTACAAGCTGGATAATTTGTACTCAATTTCATTCTCATTTTTTTTACTGCATGTTCACAGTTTAGGTACACATTTTAGTCATTATCCGTCGCTCGACATTCACTCAATAGATGTGACCCTCAACATTTGGATAAGCTTTGTTTGGCCTTCATTCGCTGGCTTTGTGAATAAATCCACTGCACCAAAAAACACCTGGTGACCTCTACAGCATCGTAAATACTGCATCTATCCCAACTAATGTTTATTTTTCTTCTATCATCATCAACCTGTAAACCAGCACATTTACTTCTGGATATACCGTATGTGAACCCCGTTCTGAGTAGCTGACCCGACCCCGTGCTGCCCCATTAACCGCCAGGAATTTGGGGACCGTCCCCATCACATGAATCGGAGCCAGAGAACGTGCCAATACCCAATAACCAAACACATATAAAAAAACACTACGCTAGGGCTGTTAGAATAAAACGCTGTAGGGCGAAGGCATTCTCAGTTTTGCTATCGAAAGGGTCCGTTGTTCTGAGATGTATCTAATTTATGTCAATAAAAGTTTATAAAGGTTTTTGGTGTTGTTGCTAATTTACATAAATAATTTAAGTCGCTAATATCAGAAGTGGGATAACTACGCACCACCCTCAGTGTAAATAATAGTATATTATGTTAGTAGGAGCAAAAGTTATATTTTATGTGGCTAGGCTGGACGGGTTATCTGCCGAGCTTGCGAAGCAGATAAGTACAGCCGAGCCACACAAAGATACTTTTGCTCCGAATAACATATTTTTTCTTCAAACGTTTTTATAGCAAATTATTTACAACTTTGTGAACAAAATTCAAAGAAAATTACTTGATCTCGTCAGCGGCAGATAATATTATCTGCCGCTTGGCAATAAAGTGACAGTTTAGCATCATCAATCCAGCAGTATAATGCCATATTTTACTGCCGTTTGAAGAAAAAAAACTTTTTGTGAGAGTGCGAGAGTTTTAAAAATTTTGTGATGAGTTCTCGCAGGGAGCGATCCCGCAGCGTCAGTACGGGCGCCGATGAAATTAAACCGCGAGCGGCTCGTTCGTCCCGAAAGGGTGCCTGGCAGTCGCGTAAAGCTCGGCGGCGGCAGCAGTCTAATTCTTCTGGGGCGACCCCACCAGCGCATTCGCCAGCATCTCCGGAAGCCCGGCGGCGGCGGTCCGTTTCTCCTGGCGCTGTGAGGCCTCGAGGTGTTCCCCTACCGGTAGATTCACCAGCTTCTGCCGAATGCCCTCAAGCTGTACATAATTTAGCAGCCGTTTTGGGACAACTGGTGAAACAAAGGTTTCACCCGGAGATATCGGTAAGAGATTGTGACATTGGTGACTTTGATCCTTTTCGCGGCGACGTGCTCGTGTGACTAGCTACACTGGATGAACATGCAGTCATCTATGGCTGGGACGATAAATATGTTTGCCATTTAGCGATCAATAAATTCCAAGGGTCAGCTTTAACTTGGTACAAAAATCTTACTGTAACTCCCCGCGATTGGGAGGAATGGAAAACACTTTTAATTAAAACGTTTCCTTCCACTTGTGACTTACATTCACTATTAACTACTATGTTAGCGTTGACACCTAAACCACATCAAAATTTATTTGAATATTGTTTTGAGAAATTTGCGCCAATTAGAAAGATGAACCTTTATTTATCGAGACACGATGAGGTTAATTTAATCGTGGGCGGAATAACTAACAAACACTTGAAATTAACAATAAAGGCAGCGAACATCAGTGATCCGTCCCAGTTAGCCGCCTATGTGAAATCCCTCGGAGGTAATGGTCTTCCTTCGGCTCAACAACAGCTGTCCTCAAGACATGTTAAACGCTACCAGTCTCTACCGCCCCCACAAAGCCGACCTGCTCCCATTTTTTAGTGTACTAAGATGTCCGAGACATCGGAAAAAGTTGTATGCTTTCTTTGTAATACTCCACGTCATAAAAGGAGTAATTGTCTCAATAGGCAGAGCGAAAGGTGTCGGTATTGTCGTTGCTTAGGCCATCGCGCTAAAAATTGTTTTAAAAAACGAGAACGTGAAGGCACTGTAAGCAACCACGGCAATGCAGAGGCACTTAATAACTCGCATAAATGACTAGTACACATTTCGCGTGAGAAAACTAAAGACAAATTTTACAACACAGTTCAAATAAACGGGACTAAGTGTCAAGGCTTTGTCAATTTCGGTAGTGAATGTTCCCTTATCTCGCGAGGGGTCCCGAGTGGTGTAGCTTGAACAAGCGTCCACGTTCGATCAGCAGAGTTAAGTAACGCTGTCTCTGGTCAGAACTTGGATGGGAGTTCCACGGCTGCATCTCTCGGCGCCTCGTGGTACTGCTAACACGGAAAAAAGTTGGTCCCGGCGGTCATACAACATCATGACAGTCGTTAGTGGGGTTGGAAGTCCTCATAACTGCACAGCGACGCCTATAATTGGCCTAACGGCTGTTGGCTGAGTGCGAATTAAATAAATAAATAAATAAATAAAATTGGTCGAACACCATAAGTTAGAGACACGGCAGTTGCCATTTGGACAAATATTGCTTACTTTTGGTAGTACTGAAATCCCTATAACAAAAAGCATTTGTTGTGCGGTTAAGATCGACGGGGTTGAACTAAACATTGAACTTGTGGAAGTCGCGACCTGCTTGCCTGGTGTTGATGTAAGTAGAAGTAGGGTCACCACTAATTGGATTATGTCAAAGGTCAACCGCGAATTAAATTGATTGACCTAATTAAATCCGCGAATTAAATCCGCGGATTGACCTAATTAATTCCGCGGTTTGACCCAATTAATTTCGCAGTTTGCTCTAATTAATTTTGATATGTGCTACTAATTAAATTACGCGGCGGCCATTTTTAATTTGCTTCCGGAGTTACGCGGCGGCCATTTTAATTTCAATTTTGGCGCGAATATTTAAATTTGAAATTTTTCAGATTTTTTCCTAGTTCCATTTTTTTAATTTAAACTTCCCGGTTGTCGTCCATCTTGGTTTTCTGCGCTAGCCACATGTGAATAATTATTTTAATTCGCGAAATCCGCGGCAGTATTTTGGATTACGTCACGCCGAAGTCTTCCGTCTCACTCCTCGGAGCTGTTCTCTCTTGCGCTTATTTATTTAATTTAAAAAAGCTTTTTGCGACGGCCCTAGGTCGGCATCGAACCAACGACGTTTACAATGGTATGCAGCGCCTCTAATTCTCGGTTGCCGAGCCTTACGGCTCACGGCGTCTTGGGAAGAGGCTATGCCGCAAATTTATTTGTGTCGTCGCGTCTCCATATTTTAAATTAAATATTTCTTGAAAATTAATTTATAACAGTGGCGTTGCATCGTCGTTAAATTTAAAATCTTTTATAATAATGTTAAAAACTGTCTTCGTAAGTGCTCTTGCTTGATACGTTATACTATAATACATTAGTTTCATTTTGTTCTGGCTTTGTAAGTGCTTTATTTATTGTTATCATTCGCCCCGTTTATTAACGCTATTGTTACCGTCTGTGATATTATTGTTCTATCTGTCGCTTTTTAAAAAATGTAATATTAATCAATTGATATCGAGTTAACGATAATTCCTAATAACTTTACAATAAATCGTTGTGATATTGTTATCTGCGACGATTTCAAATTTTAAATTACATTTTGTTTGAAAATACGCGTATTTCCCTGCATTACGAATTTTCGGTTGTATAAGGAGGTTTGCAATTTAAAACAGGTTGCGACCTGTTGCTGTGACTAACATTGCTTTGTCCGGTTTTAAACAGCATTGTAGACGATTTTTCGAGATTCTGCTTGCACGCTCTAAGCACGCTTATTGGCTGCCCCTGACATAATGTTATAGTGATTTATATAAAAGCGGTTGTCTACCCTATACTGCATCGATTTGTTTTAACCCTCCAGACAACAGTGTTCCGTTTACTAGTGCATCCAAGATGGACCCCAGAAGAATTAATAAACGTCAAGCAACAGTCGACCCTTACAGAAGCGCATCAGCAGGGACCGTAAAGCCAAGTGAGAAAACGAAGTTTTTAAATAAAAACCAACAGCGCGCCGCGCCACCAACCCCTTCAGAGGCTGGGGTCGAGGAGGCCCTGAGGACCTCGCCACAGCTAAACGCCACCGAGGAGGACCTGCGGGTGTTCGTGCAGGAGACGATGCCTTCCTACAAGGTAGCACCTGTGATGACCCTCGAGATCCGGCAAACCCGCCGTGAAAAGAAGCGCCTATTATGCGATCTCTATGTGCCTTTCAACAATAGTTCTAGCAAAGTTGTTCATTTGGGTTTGGATCCTTATAAAAACTTTTCTCCTGTCGTAAGAATCCTGAAGTCCGGCAGGCGTAAATGATCTTGATGTTCAGTGGTGTCACAGCTGAAGTTAAGGATATCACGACGTAAGAAAAACAGAAGTCAAATCCTTGTAATACTTCATCGATAAACCGTTGAAATGTCTGACCAGCATTTCGAAGACCAAAAGTCATGAATGGAAACTCGAACAATCCAAAAGGGGTCGTAATTGTCGTGTTTGGTATACCTTCCGGGTTCGCTGGTATCTGAGTCTAGGCTTTTACCAAGTCGATCGTAGAAAATATTTTGGATCCACGAAGACGATGTGCGAAGTCATGTATGTAGTAGCGAACTGGGTATCTACCTGGGACTGTGCGCGCATTGAGATCTCTGTAATCACCGCATGGGCGCCAGCCTTCGTTCTTCTTTGGTACAAGATAAAGCGGGGATGCCCAAAGTTCTTCTGAAGGTCGCGTTGCGTTGTACCATTTTGAAGCATAACCTCAAATTCAGTCTTGGCGATTTGTAGGCGACGTGGTCTACAAAAAACTGGAGGGCCTGGAACTGTCGGAATATAGTGTAAGGTATTGTATCGTACCTCTCTAGGAGTCCCAGAAGGCTTGATAAGACATGGAAATTCAGCCAAGATACTGTAGGAGTCAGTTTCTTGCGCTAACGCCTGAATACTTAAATGATGTTCTTGAAAAGTCTGGCCGAGGATGGTTAAACCTGTAATACCATCCAGAAGGCGTTGGTTCTGACAGTCTGGTAACAAGTTGTAGTACGATAGAAAGTCTGCACCAATGATAGGCATAGAGACGTCTGCTACTACAAAGCGCCAGATGAAATCTCGCCAAAGTCCAAAATTTAGGAGTAAATTTATGATTCCATAGGTTTTGATCGTAGTTTTGTTTGCAGCGCTGAGTTCGTAACCTGTGTTTGGACGCTTTTCAGGAAAACGTTTTGACGAAAAAAAACTGGTGCTTGCTTGTCCGATCTGTTACAAGGCGGCTTGAACTCTTCTGACAACCATCCGCCGCCGTTACTGGTTGCCGCTGGAGTTTGACGAAAAACTGAATGTAGCGGTGCATTTATTCGCGAAACTGTTGAATTTTCGATGGTACCAGCATACTTCACTCTTCTGAGAACTTTGAGGTGCTGATGATTGATTTCTTCGAAATCGCGATTGGGATCGACTGCGAGATCGATATTGAGAGCTATTGGACGAAATTGCAGTTTTAATATCCGCTAACTGACGGGCAAGATCATCTAATCGTTTGGTTAGATTGTCAATAGCTACTGATGCTACACTAGCAGTTTGATGTGTGGTGGGCAATGGATATGGTAATACTTCAGCTACCTTGTCAGATAAATCGGCTAACTTGTTCAAGGCGAGCTCGTTTTGTACCTGAAGAATTGCTTGAAGGTTTGGTGGCAGTCGCTGCAGCTACAAATTACGTAAAATGTTGTCTTGTACCAGGATATCTCCTGCGAGGGTTTGCAAGTGCCGAAGAAATTCCGAAGGTTGACGGTCTCCTAATTCGGCATCACTTACTAATGTTCGTACACGCTGTTCCGCTAACTGCTATATCCTTTTGATTAATTCTGTTCGTAGGTACAAATAACAATTGTCTGCAGGTGGACTTGTTATAATGTAACTCACTTCTGCAGCGCAAGGATTGTCCAAGTTTGAAACTACATAATAGAACTTAGTACTGTTCTGTGTAATTCCAGAAAGAGCGAACTGCGATTCAACTTGAGTGAACCAAACAGCTGACTGCTCGGGCCAAAACGGTGGAAGCTTTGGACTTACTCGGAAAATACTAGTGTTTTCTCGAGGTTCTGCAGTTGGAATCGTTGTTAGCTGGAGTCTTTGTTGTTCCTGTTTAAGCTGTCTGAGTTGCTCTTCGATTTCTTCCATTGCAATATCACATGTGATTGTCAGTGAATGCCACGAAAATAGTCAAAAATTAAAAAAGTGTGTGTTCTCTTAGGGGTCCCCACTATGGAGAAGACGCGCTTATTCCATTAATAATCACGTTTCTCACATCAAATGTATTGCTATGGTTTTAAACCCTATAATTCAACTCTGTTAGCATTGCCAAATTAATGGACTTTTCATGAAAGCTCAGAGTGAGATATTTTATATAGGTAAATTCAAAGCTAAAATTTGAATTTGCCAGAATGAATACATTTGTAATGAGATGCCAGTAATTGCAGAATAATTAATTAATGAACGCAGTAAGCAAAGCTCAATTTGCATAGGGATCCAAACTGGATGTAGGTTCAGTTAATTGATTAGGTTTGTGCTAAATGTAAAGGCCAAGCTGAATGAAAATTAGTAATTACAAGATGGATTGCAAACGCAAGGGAATGAATCGTAGAAATCAGGCATGTTTTAATAGTGAAATCCAGTCAGGGTTTTATAAGAAAGGTAATTGGAAGATGGAAGCTTAAGAACATGCAACGGGCAGATCAGAAGGAAGGCATTAAAGCATTTGAAGGAAACCGTAAGAATCAAAAGGCAAGGGTTATAGCAATTGCAGAAAAGCAGACACCTATGAACTTAAAAATGTGTGTTAAAAGAGAACACTGAATTCAAAAGAACCCAGTGCAGGATATGCGCGAATTAAATACTTGAATCAGTGCAGTGACATGTGGATATTTAAAACGCAAATTAAGAGAGACGTGAAGTGAAAAATAGACACGCAAAATTAATATAAATGGAAACAATTATTTTAGATATAGTATTAGTGTACAAAATCATAGTCTTAAGTAGAATTATTGTTAAAAGTTAGTATTTGAACCATGTTAATATCCGCAATTTATTTAAAGTAACTAGCTTTTGTTTATAACAAATTAATGGAGGGAGACAGATGAATAAATTATATTATGACAGCCAGTTTTTGTGTCTCCAAATAAATTAACTTGTTAAATAGAAACCAATTGAGTTTAATAATAAAAAGTACACCAGTGTATTAGCAATTTACCCGGCTACAAGAGGAAGTGTTGGTTTCGATTTCCCTCATATGAAAATAAATTTCCACCGTTGACGTCTCCGAGGGCTTCGCCAGATCCATCCCAGCCTACGATCCTGAGCTACAGGCAGAAAGAGGTTTCCTGAGTCCGGGGTTTCAACTGCTGCACGTCTCTCCAGCGTATAGGTCCGGCACGTCAATCCCAGCACCCCAGGAGAAGATCTGGGCACTTGAGTTCATCCGAGGAGGTTGCCGCAGACTGCAAAAATCGCAGGTTAGTTTTTACAAGAAAATATTGGCGCTATGATCCTGAAACCAACCATAAAGCACGAGTACGACCTGAGGAAGCCGATCCCAGGCATATTAAACATCCATTAACAAGAGATCCGGAAATTGCAGTAATCTAAGTTGAGGTTATGTTTTTCCCAAAACCGACGCTAGAAAAACAAACGAAATAGCGTTCCCGCAAGATCTGAAACAGAAGACAAATTAATGCCGGAAAAACAGTCTAATTCAAATAATTACCGATAACACGTTGACCGATTTCACAATATTTATCATTCAATTAAACGCAATCTTGTAAACGGTATCCATCTTGGTTAACACTTGAACTAATTTTAGAGTTTTCGATTGTGCGCGTTAAGCTAAAGCGGAGAACAGATCCGTAGTTCAATTTCAATAAATTATGCATTCAGAGGGAACCTAACCGAGACGAGCCTTGCTTTACCGAAATTTGATCTGGCGTTTTTTATTTGATTAGTTGCAGATAAATAAGACATTATAAAGGGCATACAACTATTTATTTTAGCTATCAATTTACAAGTCACTTTTAATCAACCTGAGATTTGATAAAACGAATGCAAAAATATATTTGGGTGGTACCCTCATTAAATTATTAACAGATCATAAACACCCAAATTAGAGACGTACCATCCCAATATTATTCATTAAAAATACATGTTGTGACTGACAAGACAATATTAATTACTATTGTTTTCTAAGCCGCCCTTTTGCACCTGCTATCCTGATTGCCACACACTTACCATAGTATAGGAAAAACATACACCAACAGAGGAAAAAATAGTAAATAGTAACTGGGGTAATAAAAAGTGGTGGAACAAAGAAATTGGACAAGAAATGAAGGGCAGCGATAGGTTATATAAGAAAGCAACGATAAAAAACTCTGAATTTGACTGGAAAAACTTTAAACAGCACAGAAATTGAGTAGGATTATTAATATGAGCTCAAAAACAAAAATATTACGAAGAAAAAATAGACGAAGTGAAAAACGAACCAACTGAAATATGGAAAACATTGAAACAGCTTATAAAAAATAAATGAAGTAGTAACTCGAACAGGGTATAATGTTTGGTGATGAATTAATCATAGATAATGAGTTAATCGTAGAAAAATTTAATACATTTTTTATAGACAGCATAGAGCAGATATCGACTAACATAAATCGACACAAGACTGATGATGAAATTGTAAGAAATCTAGATACTGCAGATTGTAAAATGGAAACTTTTAAGCAGTTACAAATGGGAGAATTAAGAAAACATGTTAAACAATTAAAAAATAAACAAAGCAGTGTTGATGGCATTAACACAGAAGTATTAAAAGTTTCGTTTGAAGCAATAGGTGATAGATACCTTCAACTGATTAATAATAGTGTGAGTACAGGGATATTTCCTAAAGATTGGAAAAGGACAACTGTAATACCTGTTGAAAAATTAGTTAACACCATACGTTGTGAAGAATTCCGGCATATTAACACGGTACCAATATATCAAAAATTATTAGAAGTAGTTGTTAATGAACAAGTTGTGGACTATATAGAACAAAATAATACATATATTAAGTAAGTTTCAAGCTGGTTTTAGAAAATTCTTATGAGAGTGCATTACAAACAATTTTATTCAATTGGAAAAGTGCTTTAGGAAAAGGAATTAATCATTGGCGATGTGTTTTTAGACTTCAATCTTGCATTTGAGACGATTGATAGACAGTTAATGGTTAAAAAATAAATAAAGTATGGCTTTGGGCCAACTGTAATCCAATGGATGAAAGACTATTTGAACAACCGAACTCAAGTGGCACAATCAAATGGATGTAACTCTTCATTAAGGCAGACTACATATGGGATTCCACAAGGAACTGTCTTAGGTCCGAACTTATTTGTGATATATATAAACGATATAGTGAAAGTTTTTAAAACATGTAAAATTTAACTTTTTGCAGATGATATTCTGAAATATGTTAAAGGTGACAATGTTAATTCCATAATCGATATATTAAATAATGAACTTAAAAATCTTGAGAGTTGGCTAAACAATAATAGTATGAAATTAAATTTAGACAAGACTAAACTAATGATAATAAAAAGCAAATACAATGTAACAGATACAAAAATCGCCAAAATGTAATGATTGGAAATACCAAAATAGAACAAGTTAGCGAAATCAAATATTTAGGGGTAATAATACATGACAATTTATCTTTTTCAAATCATGCGACATACATTACTAACAAAATTGCAAGAAAAGCCAACTTATTAGAAAGAATCAGCAAGGATCTCTCAATATGGACTAAAACAACAATATATAAAACGATAATCCTACCACATTTAAATTTTTATTCAACAATCCTGTTTCTACTGAATAATTCAGAAATAAATGTGCTACAAAAAAAAATCAGATTTTACGTATTATTTTGAGTTTTAATAAATACACAGGGATAAAAACGATGTTAGATGTGGTTAATTTTTTAAGTGTAAGACAAACAATTATGCTTAATACTATTGTGTTTATATATAAATTAATTATTGCATGGGAAACAACCACAACATTTATATGATTACTGTACTACTGTTAAAGATATACATACGCATAACACACGATCAAGAGAACATTTTTATATTGGAACTGTAAATAACACATATAATCAGAATAATTTGTATCATAAGAGGTTGAAGCAATATAATGATTTACCATTAGATATAAAAAATTGTAGTGGTGTTGAAAAATTTAAAGTAAATTGTAAAAAATATATAAAACCCAATGTAAATATTTAGACAAGTAATAAGTAGGTAATTTAGGTTTATTAGGAAATTGAATATATGGTCTAGTTTAATCTTGTTTATTGTTAAACATATATGTATTGCCACTTTGTTAGCATTTTTGCTATTACTAAAGATTATTATTATTATTATTATTATTACTAATTGCACATTGTTACATCCATAACCTAGACAATTTAATTTCAGGTAGTAGTTCAAGCTTACAAAATGATGAGTAACGACTACAGATACTTTCCCCTGCGTCTGCAGATAGACCTTTGCGATCTTTTGGATAATAATATAATGGGAACGAAGACATTTACGGCTTGTGGAAATTTTACTGGATGTCCTATAAAAAAGGCGAGTAGAAAGTAGCATTTCATACGATAAAAAAGAATATTATCACCTACACTATTTTTTACTTCACATTTTCATCGAATGTATCGTGTGTATAAAAAAAATATTCTCAGCATGCCATGATCAAATTGAAGTTTGTAGTAACTTGAGACATACCCATTGATGCAAATAAACTACCATAAGTCAGAGAGCACTAAATTACATCTTGACCTTGAACTATTTTCCTAAAAATATACAAAACACTTAACAAAAACAATTTTTATTGGCAGTTATGATTATTACACTCGTTGTTGTTGTATACATGCTATATTATTTTCCTTTTTGCTTGATACAACTAAACTCTATGCAGTGTAAACTTTTACCTGTCACAGTGAGCAGTGACAGATGTTTTCATAAACAAAATGCAATCTGACATTCACCTGCAGACTTAAGACATGACGAGATTTTCTATCTTTATTTCCAAGAACTACCCTAAATGAGTTTTTTTTTTTTGGAACACACGATATAATTTGTTATACTGTCTTTCAATATTGATAAAACTATTATTAATATGTGTATCGAAAGGTCAGGTTAAAAGGAAAACAAAAATATAGTATAATTTTCAGATCTATTGCTTTGAAATTTTCCCGTTAGTCGGGCTACGAATATGTGAATTAATTCGTCCTCGTATCATATAAGCTATGCAACGAATAAAACTAAAATCAGATGCTTCATTCCGTTCTTGCATACTGAAATATATTGTATTTAACACAGTAATATTTCTGCACGTATGTTTTTTGTACTACTACCGCCACGTAAGGAAGCTACTGTGTTATATTATATATTATACAAAGTGGGATTGAAGTGCATGAGTTTTACCCGAAGTGTAGTTTGTAGCCCAGGCGAAGCCCGCGGGCTCTACAAAGCACGGAGAAGGAAAAGCATTCACTCCCGAGGTGTATATACTATTTATTGCACAACCCAACGATTTTAATTGAACAAATCTGTAAAAGGGTTTACACGAAACTTCCCTCGCGCACATTAGATTAATTTGCAAATAAAAAATGCATTCCGCTCGGGTTTGAACCCCACCCCTCCCAGACGAACATGTGAGGGGGAGTTTCTGGATTATGGCTTGAACAACGTCGCCACGGCCGTATTCCATTTCAAAGAGTTTCGCCTGCAATATAAAGATACTATGCTATTCTGTCCCATTTTTGATGTTTATTCTGTATCTGTTAGGTCTCACTTTCGCCAATGATAAAACCCGAGTTATATGCAAATTACTACATTTATCCTTTGTAAATAAAAGAAGTGGAAGTTGTGACACTAAATAAGAAAAATCAAAAGCAACTAGGAGCAAAATATCTTAAAGTTCCTAATAATACTGAAATAATAAATGGAACCACTCGGTAATTCAAATTAAATCAACTTGAAAATAAAACAAATTGAAAAGCGGGCCGAAGAATAGTCATGGAAAGGATGGTTCTTGGAATGGCTTTACTCTGAACGTCCCACGCAGGTGACTATGTAACGCGGCCTCACTCCGAGCTCTACACCTACTGAATTATTACTTTAAATTGCCCTGGGTTTGCTAGCTTAATCAGTCGGTGTGCTATGAGACTCTTTTACATTCTTTTTCGTGGACACCTGAAAGGTTGTACTCACCAATGTAAATATGAATGCCCATAAAAAACCAACAGTTTACAATAAAGGCATATAATCTGCAAACAAATACACACACAGGAAAATACATATAAGTACATACAAATTACGGCGCTAACACACTACATTTTGCAGTGGTATTAGGTCCTACGGTTCTGCTCTGATTGCAGTAAAATTTGAAAATAAAATCACAAAACACAGAGTTGGGGTGTTTTATCTAGCCGCAATGCTAAGTTAAAGGTCATTCAGTAAATGCATTGAAAAACGATGTGCTTGTATTAAAAGAAATGAAATGATTAAGGAATGCAAAGGAGACAACTTGCTTTTCACAGGGTTGAAGTCAAATTTCATATTAATTAATTATTAGGTTGGTCAGAATGAATAGCCAAACCAAATTAAATAATCACAAAGAGGTTTGCTATGTGCAGGTTTTGAAGCGTAGAGTTCAATTTAGCTAATTAGTACAATTTGTGAGCAATTCTAAAAAGGTATAAGCTAGAAAGATAATAATGTTGCAACGAGCAACCGAGGCAGGCATAAAATGGCAATTGTGAGAAGCAAATAAGACATTATAAAACTAAAGGAAAAGCAAACACCTAAACATAACAGAAAAGGTGTGAAAGGAAGGCAGTTGGAAACCAGGAAACAATTATGAAGGAAGTGAACGAAAAACTAATTAATGTAAATACGAGAGTAAGCATGCAACGCCATTAATAAAACGTGTAGTGGAGCAACGACACATTGTGACAATAAAAAATAGGACAATAATTTTAGAGATAACAATTGTTTAGATTTAAGTAATTATAAGAATGTTTAATTTAATATGTAAGTCAATTGAACTTGTTTAATGTCTGTTTTTATGGTTAGATTAGATATTGTTTTCATACAGGACGCTAGCAGATAAGAGTTGAATAAGTTAATTTTGTGACAAGCAGTTTTAGTGCTCTTATTTAAATAAAGTTTTTACCTACTTAAACATTAAATATTACAATAAAAAGTATACCAGTGTGTAGAGCAAACGTCAGAGTACCTGTGGGTATGTAGATAATATTTTCCCCAACAAAAAATTATTTGCCGCAAGAAGCTTCCGAAGCTGGGTCGGTGACCACTTCAATTTTACGAAGGCCGATACCAGCTGAATAAAAGATCCAGGACCAGAGCTGACTACTGCGACGCATCACGTGGAGCTGTAGAACAACGGCCAGCAACAGAAACACCGGGGGCAGCGACTCCGACAGAAGATCCATTTTGGGGCCCCGTCCGAGGAATGGACGGTACCATCTGAAAACTTCTAGGTACAGTAAAAAGTTTATTAACAGTGTGAGGATCCGGAAATCTGTCTACAAGCGGCACTTTACCGTGTCGAATAAGAAGCAGGCGTATTCAAGCCTCCAGATAAAGCATTTTCCCAATAATTAACAAAGTCTAGTTGTGAGGTTAGGTGAAGAGATTAACAATCGCTATCGGCCAAACGTTGCCCCTTCTTGAACGGCCTCGAAGATAGTGCGGGCAAGTTGAAATGACGTAACCGCGAATCTCTATCAGCAGGTGGTTCCCCGTATTAAGAATCACGAGTGTAATGGCCCCAGATGATTCAATAATATTTCAACTGGTACGAAGATTATTGCCAGCAACTAACCTGGCTATATTCTAGCAGTATTCCCCGAAAAACGCTCCTCCTAGGTCGTCTCAGCAATAACAGCGGCTACAACCTCGGGTGCCGTTTTAACAGGATATCTTGATCATTGGACGCTAGATCCCCCTTTGGGATGCACATTGTTAGGGCTGTTATGAGCCCGTGTTGCACTTTAGTTAATTCGCAAGCCCCAGTAGCTGGCTTACGACTTGCACCGTTTATTAGGCGCCAAGTCTCTGATCCGCCTGATTCAATCACTTGAGTGCGAACGCCTTTCTTGTAGGCCTCTGGCGTTGACTCCCATCTTGGGTGGTTATTCACGAGAAAATCTGCCTTGTCGGCGCATTGTTCCACGAACTCGCAGCACGTTACACTTATAGTTATTGACCGCGTATACATTAAATATCACTCTACAGTGCTAAGTTACATGCATAAACACAAGAACACTTACTGTTAGGTTTCATTGCTAATTAGCATGTAATGCAAGCATACCAAAGCGCAGCATCACTGTTACGAGTGCGACCGCTGCTCTATTTATCACAACGGTGTTGAAACGTTTTGACTTTTTTGCGACATTATCCTGTATCTGTTGGGTCCTATTTTCGTCAATTGTAAAGCCTAACATGTATGAAAATTATTACATTTCTCTATTTCAAAGTTAACGCAAAAAGACAGACAGGCAGGCAGAAAGACAGACAGACGGAACTGAGAAAAGCTCTTTTTCGTCATCTAGGGTTCCTGAAACTTGAAGGTCTGAAAAAATCTCGGATGGTGATTTTTTCGCGATTACAATACTTCCTTCGTCTTTTAGCCGAGGGAAGTAAAAAGCTAAAATTTTTAAAAGTATTTTAACTGTCAAGATGGCATTCTTATTTTAAGAAACACAAGAATCATATAGGTTTTTATCGATGGCAGACACAAAAAAGCAAAAATAAACCTAACAACTGCTAAACAAGAGTAGCCATATTGGGTTTTTTGTGAATTTCGAGAAATTATGCTCTTGTCTCCCAAGTTGTTTTAATAAATATTGCAACAATTTGTGATAAAACTATTGAAAAGGCCGCTACAAAAATATTTATGGACTAATTGCCACAAAAATCCCATAGGATGTACGAAAAGGTGCTACCAGGAATTTTGTGAATGGTGCCTAGTGAAACAAGTAGATGAAATACATAGCGAGAGTGCCCTCCTGCTTTATTTTGTTGAAAATGGGAAGCACTCCAAGGCTGCCACACTCTTGGTCACATTATTCTATGATAAAAGCCAGCCTTCAGGTTATGAATAACGTCGACATAAACAAGTATTCAAGATTATTAACATTTCTTAAAAGGCAAAATGTTGAATACCATGCGAAAAAAATCAAAAACCTTTACTAAGGAGCAAATTGATCGATTCCTAACAGAAATTGTAGATGAAATGTACTGACAGAGGTAAATTTAAAAATGCCTATCTCAAATGTAAAATAAACTCTTATTATTTCAGTTAGCAATGATTATGGGTATTGCTGGGAATTTAAGATTAAATGAACTGGTAAAATTGACTATAGATTATGTCCAGAAATCAACCATTTTGGGATCTGTCAACATTCCAAAAATTATGTAGAAAATCGTACGACACTCATTAATGACCAATAGAAAAATTAGTTCACGAGCCGTAACCAAGACAATAAAAAAATTTCTTGGAAATTTTTTGTAGGTAGACCAACCCAACTGTGAGGGTTTGTGGCGTTACGATTTTCTTACCGAATCTGCATTCGAGCATTAATTCATATCCGGAAATTATTTTCGTGCATTCCAACAGCGTCCTAATTTGCCTTCGCGTCCCGCTCGGGCAAATTAATACGACGTTGTTGGAACGCACTCAAAAAAATTTCAGGAAAGAATTAATGCTCTTATGAGATTATATGTGAGCATTTACAACTGTCCCCAAAGAAAACTGTTCGATTGTTTTTCTTGCCATTTGTAAAAAATACATGGTTTTGCGGTAAGAAGGAACAGAGCATAGACGTTTTTTTGTCGGTTATAGGAATAACAAAATAATGTTCTACACAGCCCATAGGCAATAACAATTTTGGAGGATTGCCTAGGAGAATAGCTTCATACCTCAAATTACCCGATTCATCTCTTTACATGAATCACTGCTTTCGGCTCTCGTTCGATGCAGGTGCGGATATTAACGTTTCAAAACCTCACGGTGCGTAGGTAGAAGTCCACCACTGTCGCAGTGCAAATTCGCTAACTAATAAAAATTTTTTATGAAAAAAGTCTCGGAAAAGGAAAGTCGCCCGTCAACTTCCAGCTCGTTAAATGAAGTTGATATTTGTGTACCAATTAATAATACTGATCGATTAAAATATTTGTTTACTAATAATGGCTGTAGTAATATTAATTAATTAATTTAATTACTATTAAATAAATATGTATCATAAAATCATATATTGAGGTGGCTATGCTTTTTACTTCCCTCGAAGGAAGTATTGTATCGCGAAAAAATCACCTTCCAAGACTTCTCCAGATCTTCACGTTTCAGCGTCCCTAGATGACGAAAAACAGGTTTTCCCATATTTCGTCTGTCTCTCTGTCTGTTTGTTGGCGCTATAACTCAAAAACTATTTGTTGGAGGAAGACACTATCTTGCATGCACATTATACATCTACCTGGCATAAAACCGAGAAAATTTCAGACAAATATATACCTGGTGAGCACCTTAAAACAATTTGCTTATTTTTGATTTAACTTAACAATAGGTACAACTAATAATTTGTACATAGCGTAGGCTCTATTCTTGCCAAAAATGGGATCCAATAGATACAGAATAAATGTTGTATGATACAAAAAGGAGCAACGGATTAGTTAGTAGGTTAAATACAGCTGCAACGCAGGAATTCAAACGGTTACGGTGGCTCTGGCAGCTAAAGCGTAAACTACCGCCAAACAAAGAAATCGAATGGCTTGTTCACAGGCGCTCCATTCGAGTCGCATAACCGGTAATTTTTTTATTTTTGCTTTAACTGAAATACAGGAAAGTAATAATTTGCACATAGTTTATACTTTACTTTTGCCGAGAATCCAACAGATACAGCGTAAATGCTCTTTCTCCTTTACAGCGTAAGAGTTGTCAACAAGAAAAGGTTCTAATTAAAATAGCCGGGACGTATGTATGAAGTACTGCTCCGTAGCGCAGGTAGAAATAGCCATTCTCCTTGCCATATCAAACAAAGCCTTGGGATTGCATAAGCATCCGCCTGCCCTTCGAATTCGACCACCGGCAATGCTTTTTGTATTTGAAAATTTATTTCATTTATTAGAAACGTGAAGGTATTTTTATCCCTAACTAAATTTGATTTTTAAAGTTATTTAGTGTCACAATGTTCACGAGGGAAGTTTTGGGTAAAGCCTTTTATAGACTTTTTACAAAGGGAGTAAAAGGACCACTTTATTCCCTCCAATTAGGGAGAAAAATTGCTCATTATATAGAAGTTGGGCGAAAAAAAAATTTTATCGTTTACCAATTACCATTAAAAAACAAAATACATCGTTTGAGGATATTTTTCGAAACATTTAATTGCGGTGGTGCTAAAATAGTCTTTTTTAATGAGAACAAACCAACTAAGCACTACAGGAATATATATCCTTAATATCAGAGCACTTCATTTCTTATCTTGGCTCAAGTCGTTCGAACTTTAACCAATAAAATTCTTTCAGGGCGTTTATCACATCTGCAACTTCATTGAGGACGAGACTAAATACCCACCATTGATACCTGCTGGTGACTACAAAGTAGAATATCAGGCACTACATCAAGGCACGGAAGTATGTGTCCTTGAGGGTTTTGGATCTGTTGTTTGGCCATTTTAATGCGATAACACTTTACCTACGGAAAGTTTACCGACGGAAAGTTGACCGAAAGGAAAGTTCGCCGAATGGAAATTTGACCGAAAGGAAAGTTTAGTGAAACACAATTGAACAAGAGGAAATTTGACCGAAATTATAAAATCCTATACTGAGTGGTGATACAGTTTCGCACAAAATTCATAACTTCGTTAGTCAATATTAAAAAAAGACACCTTGAACAGCTCAATTTTGTTTTTTATGAAGGCAGTTTTGACAATATAAATTATGTTTTCTGCTGAGTAGCTTTTCCGGAAGTGACAACTTTTTTTCAAATGACAATCCAATTTTTATTTCACATTTTGAGAGACTTTTTTATTGGCTATAAAAAACCTATAAAAATGTAATTTTTGCAACCATTTCTGTAAAAAAAGTGCACAAAACATAGACAAATTAAAATTTTCATTTATACTTGACACATTTTATTTCTAACAATGTTTTTGTGATAAGATTTATTTTTCTATTTATATAATTTGCACACATACTTTTATGAAAAATAACTAAATAAATAAAATTAAATAAAAAATGTATCACATTCATGTGCATTTTTTGTGAAAACTGTGTTATAAAATTATAACATTTTTATATTCTCATTTAGCAAATGAAAAGTTGTTTCAAAATATGTGCAAACAAATAGGAGTGGCTATTTTTAAAAAAAGGTGGTGTCATTTCCGGAAGAAGTTTAAGATGAAATAAATAAACTTTCGTTGGAAAAAGTGCCTTTTTAAAAAATAAAATTGACCTGTTCGAGGATTTTTCGAAAATATGCAGATTAACAAAGGTATGATTGTATGCGGAACTTTATCACCACTCGGTATATACATAGAGTGTGAAACTGATTTTACAATTACAACTATTTCAAGTACTTTTTATTTGAGACAATGATAAAGGGTAAAATAAATAAATGTATTCCTTTGTGTTATTTTTAGGAGACCGTATATAATTATCGTAGCGGCATTTTTCATTAATTTATTCTCAATCTGTATAGTATAATTAACACAAATATCTTATTTTATTATAAATAGATAGTATTTGCTAGTATTATAAACATAATATTAGATTTAATAACAATATTAGAGAAAATTTTTCGTTTAGTACTTGTTATGTCGTATTTTGCAAATATTAGATCCACCATGTACAGGGTGTTCAAAATTAATTTTCAAATTTTGTGAACTACAAAGTTATTTTTCTCAACTTTCCTTTACACTTCGCTTCACATCAGCTCTGTCGTATTTTGTAATGAGATAATTTACTTTATTCTTCTCGGTCGAAAACAGACATCAATTTTTTTTTATTAAAATTAATTTGACGTACAGTCGTGTGCAGATAAATCTGGGACAGTGTTTTTTTCACATGCAGATTCAGTTAAGAATTGAAGAATATCTCCATGGATTTCCTGCTATCAGAAAGAGTTACATTAAACTTTAACAGGTACTGAAACCCGTAACTCTCTCTGATAAGAGGAAATCCATGGAAATATTCTTCAAATTCTTAACTGAATCTGCATGTGAAAAAAACACTGTCCCAGATTTATTTGCACACGACTGTACGTCAATGTCAAAAGATTTTGTTCAAATAAAATGTTATTATTCTTGTTAAGAACGTTAATAATTTTTTCGTAACCAACCCAAATACCTGTCTGCTTATTTTCTTTTTATAAAATCCTGATGTTCTTATTGACTAGACTAGATAGTCTGAGTATGCAGTACTTGTTATCCCATACTTTATGCCCACATTACATAATGTTTAAAAATAACTCTACATATAAATTATAATTACACAAGCAACTTCACTGTCCGCTATGCTTTATAGTCCGATGAATCATGCAATATTTGAGAAATGTAACAATTAATAAATACTCAACACAACAACCCTTCTTCTAAATTAAAATTATAGAACAAATAACACCTATCTTCAATCGAAGATAAATAAAACAATAATGAACTAGATACCCCTATCTTGATATTTATTTATTTATTTTAGAGAGTTTATACTGCGTCCAACAGTTAAACCTAAAGTAAGGACACAGTATATTGTCTCAATATATAGGATTTTCTAATTTCGACCAAATTTCTTGTCGGTCAATTGTGTTTCGGTAAACTTTCCTTTCGGTCAACTTTATGTCGCTAAACTTTCTGTCGGTAAAGTGTTTTCGGTAAACTTTCCTAGATCCGCCGTAGCCATGCTATTGTGTTGTTATGGATAGAACGATTCAATACATTTTGTATACTATCGCTTTAAATTTATTTAGCATTAGTCGTAATAGTGTAGGTGAACCATTTTATACTCAAAATGGGGTGGATATGTAATAAAATCGGATAATAAAATAACTGAATATTTCCCAAGCAATTTAATAATATAGTAGAACAAGCAACCCAGTGAGACAAATGTCTCATTTAAAAAAACAAAAAAGACCGTTTTTCAAATAGAACGCGTATTAAATAAAAACTGTACCCAGACCTGGAAGGTGTCAAAGTGGTTGCCTAACCGATAGACGTTTTAAGGCGCAGAGGGTCGCAGCTCCGTTTGGCTGCTGAAACATTTTTATTTAATACGCGTTCTATTTGAAAAACGGTATTTTTTGTGATTTCTCGAAAACCGGAAGTGTCACCTAACTGAAATTCGGTTCCTGAGCTGACATGACCATTCCAAACATATAACTTTCATAACTTTTTTCTCTATCTCTTACGGTTTGGCTGCTGAAACAGCGTCCCGGACGGACGGACGGACGGACGGACAAGTCTATTAGATAAAGGAAATAGTTATAATATGCTACATGTTTCGAAGTATCCTAATTCCAAATTCAGGCAAAGTCAAAATACAGCTGATACACTAAAAAGGCAATACTCGGTACTCTAATATTACATTAAGATAGTGCAACTTATCTAATCGAAAGAGATACAACTTTAAAACTTGAAAATTACAAAATTTGACATGAGTGCTCTAATAAAATTGTTAATAACAGTTTTATCTTAGCAGGGGACATATTTTTAGTCTTTCTTCGCAGGCTAATTAATAAGAAGGAATTTTGACAAGTGAGCAGGCCGGGAACGACGCCGACGCATATCGATGACCAATTGAACAGTAAAATGTAAATACCCGCGTCAAATTCACCTAAGGCTAGGTGGGCTAGAAATTTGAATGGCGTTAATTCCTGCATCTGCATTTCCATAGCGTTCGCATTCTCTATAAGGCGATCTTAGCGCTATGCGGGAACGTAACGGTAATCGGTACGTCACAGAGTACCGTCTCCAACCCCTTTAGTAATAACCCGATTACGAGGTGGTCGAAGAGTATTTAAGGAGAATCCGCAGTCATTTCAAAACACTCGAGCCTAGACACCTGAACCCCATACTGATCACCAGGTCCCCTCCGGCGCCTGGCCCCCGCCTTCTTAATATTCTCCTCTAGTACCGGTCAGCTTCCGATCTGACTAGAAACTCCGTTTAAATTCCAACACCAGCTGATATCCTTTGCTACCGGTCGGCTTCCGATATTACTAGAAACTCCGTTTATATTCCAGTACCAGCTGATGTCCTATGGTACTGGTCGGCTTCCGATCTTACTAGACTCTTCGTTTAAATTCCAGCACCAGCCGATTCCTCCAGGCCATCATTATCACAACCTTTGTATAAACTTAACCTTAAACCCGACTTACCTACGTACTAGAAGGGATCTCCAGGCCGGCATAATCCAGGTGCCCAGTTGTAGGCAAATAGGTTCGCCTGCCATGAGTCTGGACCGACCGAAAAACCTCCGGCGCTCACCGGCGATTCTATCGTCAAAGAGGCGGGCTTTGTAAAAGGTAAAAAGTCCAGTTTTTATTATTCCGCGTAGTCCAAACTTATTTACAGAGGACGTACCACGTCCAGACAGACTTTATGCACTTCCAGTAAACATCGTCGATACACTAAAATCCTTTATTTATTTGAATTTGACCGCCCGCAACATCAAAACAAACGAGCGCCATCTTATTAATGGCATAAATATCGCCTGCTCAGACCCGCTTAAGTCCGGCCTGCACTCAGTTCTACTTTATTTGAACTTCCTTGAAGACGGTCCAGGCGCAGCAACCGAGCCAAACTAACGAGCTATTTTGGTTGCAAACCGGTCAGTGACGCAGAACAGGAGAGACCAGAAGACATTTTATTTTTATATTTATGTACATAACATTTGATTAAATTACGAATTATTTTGTATACATCTAAACACATTATGCAATCTATTTCAACACTATGTTATTCCTGTATTTTATACATTTGAGTACAACGAACCTATGGGCATTTGAGCTTTGCCCGATGCAAGTCAGTTATATTACAATTCTGCAAAATACTTAAATTCAAACTTATACAATCTACTATTGTTTTCTAAGAGAGATAAGTGTATACATTGTCAATATTTTTATTGATGCAACTATTGTTCATATGAGAAACAATGTAAAACATCTGTCAAACATTTAAAAGCTCACCTTTAGATTGAAAATGTAAAAATTCCATACTATTAGGATGATTAGAATCAAATGCGTGATTTTGGAATAGGACATCTTGGACAAATATTTACATTGGAGATTATCGATATTACTGTTATTGTGACGAATAACGAAAAATGCTATAAAATTCTGTTTTTATAGGTCTGCATGTGTTAGGACAATGTGACGATGTAATTGTGTTTTGAAACTCCCGCGCTTACATTTCGAATATCAGCATTTGCAGGCACCTTTCATGCCGATTTGGTCAAATTTTGTTGCAAATCCGAGTAGCTGTCACGCTCAGTTTACGAGACTGCACTCTTTCCACTGAAGCACGTTTTGTTCTGCTACCTTGCAAACATTTTCGGTAGCCGCCCATAGATGGGCTAGTCATTCTGCTTTTAGTGACGTATTATCTTAATGGCCCGACTGGCTCCAGGCAGCCGCTGCTCACGAGCAAGTTTGAACATATTGATCCCAGCGGACCGCATAGGCGCGTAAAACTCTTCCGACATATGCGCAACCGAAAGATAGACAAAGTCGGCTAGCGACGCATCTCTCCCCTCTTCCGGCAGCGTTTTTCGCCCATTATTCATCTGACGTTATTATGAACAGGTGAAATAAAGGTAGTGGTTGGTGAATCTTTTCCTAAATTTTGGGGTGAGTGACCCCTTTGAGGTGTCGATGCATTTATTTTGCAAATAACGCCCTTCAGCGGATTTACACGAGAGAGGTTTTACTTGCCAATTATAAGGAATGTGGTAGTTAGTCGTCGAATTACCCGCTTCAATACTTGCTTCGGTAAGTATCTCCACACCATGCATATCAATTGGAATTCTTTCCCTGCTGTTTATCCACAAATGAATTGCACCAAATACCTTAGGAGGAATTTCTGCCTGCAAACTTCATGTCCGCGATGACGCTTCAACTGCATCAATCAGACGGATCGCCGAACATTAAACAGGTATTGTGAACTAGTTTATAACGTGTAATTTAGATAATACAGTGATGCGCCTCTATCGACCTTGAGTGTCGAATCGAAACCCCCTCCCACTGTGTTTTAGCCGATCAAGTCTCTGTTACAGGACAGTTGAGGCATAATTAGATGAGCTTTGCCTTTTGTGTATTAAAGTGTCTTGACGACCAATTGAGACTGTCACACCTATTTGGGCAATATAAAATTTGGAAGAATAACAATTTAGTATATGGACTCCTGATCTCTGTAAGTGGGAAATGGCATATTTATTGTGAACAAGCATACCTCTTTCTAATATTAAATTTCTTGACAATTTTAGTACTAATAAAAAGGATTCATGTAAGGTAGGAACGGTATTCAATAATTTCATTGCTATCGTTAGAGGAGAAATTATTTGAAGATAACAGAAAAAGATTGGAAGGGGCAGAGAACGTTTGACTTCATTGATTATAGAATAAATAAAAAGAAGGCGACAACCATTATTGACTATATTATACCCTGATCTAAACGAATTTTGAGAAAGCAGAGTGAGAAAGCGACGTCTGAGTAAGCAAAATGAAGTTAGTTTGTCAGAAAGGGGGGATGAGAGTAAAATGGTCTCGAGGTCAACGGAAGTAGGTTTTCTATAGATGTCGAAGAAGAGGGAGTTATCTGGACGTCTTATAAGAGGTGGGCTATTATGGAATTTAAATTAAATAGTGAAATTAAGGTTAGAATGAAGGGAACTTAACCAGTCTAAGCAATAAGCAAACTAAATCTTAAATAAAATTACCGTAAAAAATTCTAAAAGTGCTAGAATGTCTAGATATCGTTGCTAAAAAAGGACTTGAGTTTTAAAAGCTTGGTTTTGGAAAATACGAGCTTCTAAACTATTCACATGAATATTTGAAGTTTTTTAGTTTGTCTGGTTTAAGGATGCCAAACTTTTTGTCCGGAAAACTGATACCTCCTCTATAATCCGTGTGTTAAGTGCGGATGACATTAAATAAAGACGAAAGTGCATATAATGTAAGTCTCAATATATTTTTTTACGTTTTTATGGATCATTTTATAAAGGATTATCAAGCTTTTTAATTCAACACCTTGCATGCAGCAAATGTCGATGGCTGTAAAACCATTCTGAACAACAATTAGGGTTTTACAATATTTCATAATAATATACGCAGTATAGACAAAAATTTTGACGAAATACAAATTTTGTTAAGTCAATTTCACTTCTGCTTTGATATGGTCGTGTTATCTGAGTCATGGAAGGTGTTGGACCCCTCGAATTTTAAACTTGCGGGTTATAATACACTTTACAATTATGGAGATATTAATCAGAATGACGGGGTTTTCGTCTTTATTAAGGACTCCTTAAATTATCACCATGAATTAATTAATATAGGTCTGATTAAGTGCTTAAGAATTAATATAAATTTGAGCAGTGAAAATTTCTTTGTAACTGTTATATATAGACCACATTCTGTAAACGTAGATGTTTTCAATGAAAGTTTACAGAAGTATTTGAAGGATTACTGTACTCATCAAGAAGAAATAATTATAGGCGATATCAATATTAATATTATGCAGGAACTGCCATATGTTCAAGATTATTTAAATAATTTATATGAATCAGGTTTTTTGTCTTGTATAAACAATTTCACCCGAGTCTACGATGAATCTAAAAGCTGTTTGGATCATATATTTTTGAAAACTAAAGTCGATGCCGAAAATATCATTCCTCTTATTTTAGAATCAACAATCACTGATCATTTTTCTGTTATCTTGAAAATTACTATTTCTTCAGAAATTTTACCGAAAACGAAAACGATTAAAACTAAGAAAATAAATTACAACAAATTAAAGTCTCTTTTAAGTGGCGAAAATTGTGATGGCACGTTTATTCAAGACGATATAAATTTACTGACAACAAACTTTGTTAACAAACTTAGAAATGCTATAGATTCGTGTACCGAAGCTTGGAAGCGGGACGTTCGATGTATCAAAAGAAAGCCTTAGATAACAAAAGGTCTCATACAGTCTATCAAAAAAAGAGACCTTTTGTTTCAAAGGTATAAAAAGTATAATGATTTGGATGTACTGCGAGAATATAAGATGTATAGAAAGAAGAATAATTTAATTCTTAAAGCAAAAAAGAAATATTATGAAAGTAAAATTACTAATTATAAATATGCAAGGGTGGTTTGGAACACGGTAAATCAGTCACTAAACGTAAATAAAAAATCAACTGCAGTTAAGTCAATTAAGGTCAATAATAAACATATTTCTAATAAAAAAGATATTGCGGATGAATTTAATAAATATTATACGCAAATTGCGGAAAAAATGGCAAATGCAATTTCAAAGTCTCCCCTTGAAATTGACAATTCTTCTTCAAAACAAAGTTGTGCCAATACAATTTTCTTACAACCAACCGAAGTTTCAGAAGTTAAAGCATGTATTGCTCAAATAAATAAAAATAAAGCTCCAGGTTTCGATGACATTACTGCGAACACGTTACATGAAATATCGGATTTCGTAGTACCTTATTTAGTTCATATCATAAATAAAATATTCGAAACCGGAACCTGTCCAGATCAGTTTAAAATAGCAATTGTAAAGCCTCTGTATAAAACTGGTGACAAAGAATTAACTGAAAATTATAGGCCTATATCGCTCTTATCAAATATTGCAAACGTCTTTGAAAAAATCTTGAAGTCGAGAATCGTACATTTTATAGATAGCAATAACTTACTTTCTGACAACCAGTTTGGTTTTAGATCTAACATAAGTGCCCAAGACGCTATAGCCCAGTTAACTAAAACGATTTATAAACATGTCGATAACAGTAGGCCAACGCTAGCTGTTTTTATCGATTTGGCCAAAGCGTTTGACACTATTAGTCATAGTAAACTGTTAAAAAAAATGTATTGTATGGGTATAAGGGAAATTGCAAATAATCTGATAAAATCTTACTTAGAAAATAGGAAACAGTATGTCAAAATTGAAGATACACTAAACGATGTGCAGATTGTTAAATTTGGAGTCCCACAGAAAACAGTATTAGGCCCAGTATTATTCATACTATACCTAAATGACCTTTTAACCAGAAATTTTCGTGGAAGCTTATTATCTTATGCTGACGACACGGTTGCTATTTATGATGCTGAAGATTGGTCGATTTTAGAAGATAAAGTTCGTTTTGATCTTATAGACATAAAAAATGGTTTGATCAAAACTTACTAACTATGAATCTCAGAAAGACTAGGTTATTGCCTTTTGCTTCGTACAAAAGTCATCTACCTCATTTTAGTCAAATAAATATACATAAATTTGACTGCACAAGACATCAATGCAGTTGTGATTTGTTCATACAAAGAGCAGAAACGTTTAAATATCTAGGAATAACTTTGGATTCTAACCTAAAGTGGGAAAAACATATTCAGCTTCTAATTAAGAAACTAAGAAGCTTTAACTACGTTTTTAGACAATTGAGGGAATTCCTACCAGTGCGAATTTTAAGTAAGTAAGTAAGTAAGTAAGTAAATTTATTCATCAAGATAGATGTTTACAAAAAAAGACACATAATTCATTTACAAACAGATTTGACATAGTTAGAACATAACCTTTTAAAGTGAGATACATTTGTTGCCTGTTTCGCATCATCAGGCATTTCATTATATAATTTTAAACCTTTGTAATATAGATTTTTTGTGAACACGCTTTCGTTGTTGTAGGTAATCTAAAATTATTTACACTTCTTGTCTCATAACTATGTATATCTCTATTGTATACAATAAATTTATTTAAATATGCAGGTAATTTGTTATTAACAATTTTAAAGATCAGAATTAACGTATTAAAATAAATTCGCTGTGTAATACTAAGCCATTGCAGCGTTTCCAACATTAAATTGATGCAGGTTCGTTAAAACACGTGTACAATGCTTTAGTGAATCGCTCTTGTCATATGGCATAATAGGATGGGGAGGTGTATTAAAAACGACTCTGAAGCCTTTAGAAATTCTGCAAAAGCGAATCTTAAAGATTATTTTTCGAAAAAATACACGTTATCGTTCCGATGACTTGTATTATGAAACACAAATATTCGATGTTCGTCAGTTGCTTTGTAAAGTTGTTTTACAAAACGTTTTTAAAAATAAAAATATTGTTAACAAATATATCCAAGATCACAAATCTGCTGGTCAAAGAAGCTATGAGTTCTTGGCAATTAAAATTTATAATGCTGTACCTCAAGATATAAAAAGCATAACTTCATACAGATCATACAACCAAAGGGTAAAAGTTTGGTTGCTATCGTGTCCTAGACCATATGTGCATCAATTATTTGACTAAGTAAAGTCTTTTACCATGTACTATGATTATTTTTTGTTTTCTTTGCGCCTGGCTTTTTGCTTTATGATTATTTTTTTGTTTCTTGATTTGTACCTGGGTATTTTCATTCCTTTCAAGTGTGTTTTGTTTTATGTAGATATGCTTGTATTGACATAATCTTTCTGTTTATTTTATTCTTATTTGTATATTTTGCACAGGATAACTACTATATTGTTTTTGTGAGCCCACGTGCAAGTTTCCCTGGAAACTTAAGTGGGAGTATTCGGATTTATTTATTTTTATTTGTTAATTTACTATTCTTATGTGCATACATTAATTTTTAAATAAATCATTATTATTATTATTATTATTTGCAAGAAGGGGAGAATGGTTCGAGCCCATGGTAAGATAATTTTTTTGACGTAAAATGGAGCCATCAAGTTTAAAAGAGTTTTGTAAAAAGGTTAACAAAGGAAATAATAGCTTTGATGGTCTCTGTAGGTAAATGAGAGGCGAGGAGGGGTCATGTATTATTGTAGCGCGTTCGTATGACGAGATACTTGGAAATAATTCTGTGACGTCGAAGGATAATTGGATACAGTCGGTTGAGGCTAGCGAGCTCAAGGTTTTTGAAATGGTTAAAGTGTTCTTGATGTTGCATTTAGGGTTAAAATTCAGATTACTTCTGAAAAAGGTATTCAATCATTTTCTATTCATGAATCTTACTTCTGATATTTTTATTAACATTTGAAAAGTGTACTTTACTTGGAATTTCTAAATCTGGTGAGTCAAAACAATGAATGGCAAACCTTTCCAACATAAGACTTGCTGTTGCCGGTATTCGGGCAAGCAAGGTTTGTTTTTTAAATTGTTTACATAAAGATATAGCGTTTTTATGAAATTGAAAGTTATAAAAATTATTCAGATTTTTGTTTTCAAATTCAATAAGGTTTTCAGTGTACGAAACACAAAGATCAGGATGGTTTAGGGCGAGACTTGTGTTACATTTTTTTCTGTGTGAATTTATTCATAATGTGTTTACTAACATTGAATTAAGTCCACTTTCAAATAAATCTTCTAGTTTGCTAATATTAAGGACTCGAGATTGAAATTATTCCTACTGTTGAAGCTATTCTGATTAATTTTGTGTCTTAAATTAAATAATATATTTGTTTAAAATTCTTGAATTTAACATTACCAGAAAATTTAACTTTCTCTCTAATCCTGAAAAGAATGTATTGCCATTCAAACGACGCGACGGTATGTTGTTTGACAAGAGTGAATGGAAGCTGCAAAGATTTGTATTCAAGTTGTGCCCGATATTGTACCATTTATTTAATTTTTGAAGCAGCCACGTCTTTCTATCGAATTCTGGAGCTATTCTTTAATGAAGGGAAGCAGAATTTGAGGCAATAATGAAAAATGTCGGAATACATTTTTTTATATGTGACGAAACAAACCAATTATTTTTCTTAACATAGAATTTCGGCTTAGACCGCGATGAACACCCGGCATTCTCTGGCTTAATGTGCCTTGCACCTTGTGAACTCGAAGAAAACCCCGCGCGATAGCCATGCTCTTTGGTGGCTCGTGTTGTTTGAGTATTTGAGAACGGGGGTACTTAGGCAGATTTATCCTTTTTGCTGTTTGTGCATCCATATTCACTAACGTTTCGCAAGACTTTGCAGCTTGGATCATCAAAGTGTGACTTTCACTCTGCACCAACTCTTTTGCACTACCTTGGACAACATTTTCTTACCAGTTTCCTCTGAGAGATGGCAATTAATGAGACTAGGATCTCCAACAAGGTCAGTGCTGATGGCTACTAATTCGGTCCCCTCAAGGAAGGGTTCGTGAGAATCCACCCAGTAAAAATACGCGCTACAAACTGTACCTCAAAGTTGCTGTAGAAAACAATTGGTACGACACACTCGAAGGCACAGTGCCGTTCGAAAGTGCACACTAACTGTACAGTCTACGTGACTTGTAGCCTCTGCAGCGCTGTAGAACAAAAATAATTGTTCAAATGGAAAAACACTCACGGGGTCCCGGGTGGTGTAGCTGAAACAAGCGTCCACGTACGATCAGCAGAGTTAAGCAACGCTCTCTTTAGTCAGAACTTGGATGGGAGTTCCACGGCTGCTTCTCTCGGCGCCTTGTGATACGGCTGTCACGAAAATAGTTGGTTCCGGATGTCATAAGAACATCATGACAGTCGTTAGTGCGGTTGGAAGTCTCCATACAGTGTACAGTGACGCCTATAATTGGTCTAACGGCTGTTGGCTGAGTGCAAAATAAAATACAAAAATAAAAAATTTAAATTTAAATTTTATGCAAATTAGTTGTTCTACAAAAAATATAAGAGTATTTTTTATGCTAGGATTAACCGAAAGCGATATATTTACGTAAAATTCATTTCAACCCTTAATTGCTCGACTTTTTCGGGTAACAACTTTCGAATTGTTGAGCGCACGAGGAAAAGGTATTTCGCAAAATTGTAGGAAATTTCATAAACGAGAAATTGCTAAAAAACCGTTTTCACCAGCTATTCCGATATGGCGGAAAAAAATTCTCCGATCGATCTGAAACCTTTAAGTTAAACTCAGAGCACAGCCCCCCACCCACTCATTAACACAAAATGCTGTTATCGAGTTTTGCATGTAAAAATTCCGTGGCGCCTGTACTAAAATTGATGTCATGATATCCGCACTGAATAGCAGAGACGGAACATGAGGAAGAAGAAGGGTTAACCATGAAAAATTAAATTGCTGCAGATCGAAGCAGTATACACATGCGAAGGAACGAACACGTGAAGATGTTCAGATTTTGGAAATCTTTCAAGAAGAAATAGCTCCGTTGTTTAATAAAGGTTTGAATTTTGTGACATTGGCACCGCTATTTTTAACAAACAAGTTCTCTTCATCGCACCTGACAAAAACATCAAGGACTAAAGAAAGAACCAGCAAATGCTGGAACTGGAAGTATCGAAAGAGATTCTAAAAATGCAGAATGGTGAAACCTAACGGGAAGGGCATGGATACACAATGGCTAAAGGAGAGCTAAAAATTTACTATGCCGACGACGCCGTTATATTAGCGGAGAATTAAAATGGCCTGCAGAGACTGCTTAATGCATTTCATTTAACGAGAATAAAGTATAATGTGGAGATAGCGGTAGAAGAAACCAAAGCCCTGATAGTGTCGAAACAGCCAATACGTTGTAAACTTGCAGTTAACGGTAAAATCGTAGAACAACTGGGTAGTATGGGTAGTGCTACCCATTCGAAAATATCCGTGTGGGTAATTACCCACTCGAAACTTTCGAACCAAACCTAAAATTTGAAATTCGGGGTGGGTAATTTCTCAGGGAAAATGTACATTATATGAAAATCGTTCCCGAATTCGTGCGTCTTCTGAGATGAATAATAACAGTACCGAGATCTTCTTGTTCTAATGAAAGAAGTTTTTCAGTTTTGCGTCCAATAAACAATTATTTAAGATCGGCTATGGCACAGAATCGGCTAAACCACGTTGCTATTTTGCATTCCTACCCGGATTCAGTTATGTGCTCGATTTAGACACTTTAATAGATGAATTTATGGTTCATAATAGAAAACTAACGTCTTGTTTCGCCCTACGAAACTGATTTATTTGTGGGCTGAAGTAACTGCCAACAAAAATAGAATAGAAGAAATAAGAAACCAAATTAATAAAGCAGGACAAATATTACAGGATGTCTGAGCGAAGTCGTGTGGAACAATTAATAGACATTTCAGACAAGACGCACAAACCCGCATATACAGTCGAGAAAGTAGGCGGTGAAACAAATGAAACTATTTGTCAGCTTCCAGTTGAACAATGTTCCATAATACTGTCTTGACAACATATGCTATTCAACATAAATACAACATAACAGCATGGACAAGGTAGCAAGAAATTAATAAGTAACCTAAGTATAAAATTTCAGTTCATAATAACTAGAGTGTTTGTTCAAAGTGACCTACGTTGTGTGCATTACATTTTCGAGATCTGCTTATTAAGCGTCTTATTTCTTTCTGCAACGTGTAAGTAGAGTAAATTGGACAGTTCTGGAACCTCCCCCACCACTTGGTCTTGAATTCAAGCTCAAGGCCACTTTCACCGCTAAGCCCACTTTCACGGTCAAGGCCACGTTAAAAAAATAAATTCAAAGCCAATGTTACGTTTACGGCCAAGAGCAAGGAAAGCGTAAAATAGTGCTTAGAACAGATCGTGCTTAACAAATATATTTAAAAAAATATTTAGACATGAGGGAAGCGCGCTTCGGCCTAAGATACTTCATGTCTAAATTATGACTCGACTAGAATTCGAATCTATATCTCCTCGTTTATCCGCAGTGGTACAGTGTGCCATATCCGCGGCCGAGGGTGTTTTTACCGCTAGACCATCGAATCTGATAGAATATTTGGCTACTCAGCCTAAGTACCTTAGTAGAGTGCAAGATATACATAATTTAAAAAAGTTTTATTTTCGAAGTTTAAGATGCAAATTCACATACAAAATGTAATTACAGTAGTGGCTACACTAAATGATTGCAATGCCAACAGATTAAGCAATACGCCAGAGTACGCCACAGTACAGCAAATAAAATAGTGTTTAAAACAATAGTAGATATACAGCAGGAATTATTTGTGGGTGTGAACAGTTTCTTCAAGACAGCAGAGTTATTCTTTAGCAAAATCGCAGGAAAATGGTATTTTATCTTGAACGTTAAAAAATATCTTCAGTAAAGTTGTTTACTTGTATTTTAAAAAGGCAGATAGTCGCCAAGGACCTGGTATCCATATTACCGCACGTCACGTTGTGTACTCCATCATTATAGGCGAAAGAAGTTGAACTGCAATGAGGTGGTTGAAGCACATATAAATTAGATATTAGAATCCCATCATAAACTGCAGCAAGAGCGACCAAAAATGGTATAGGTATTATGTTGAACGCCTCGAAGGAAAGTGCTGAATTGTACGGCGAAGGAGAAACTTCAGTAGCGTCACTGCAAAGATCTGGCACGTGGTACAGGAACCGCACTTAGCATCACTGATGACAACTGCAAGCTTTTGTTTTGTCGTTCGCGCCCGTTTCATTGTTGCCAGCTACATCCACTCCGGAGGAGAAATATGTATCACGTCGTAAAGTTTAACAAGCAAGTTTTTCATGGTCTGTAAGTGCTGCTTCAAAGTGGCAACTTTTCAGTTGGGTGACCAGCGAAGGTGTTCAGATAGGGGTTTGTCATGATCCTGTCGTTGAGACCGGCGTCTGCAAGCGATTCTGGAGTTTGAAACCGTGTCCAATTGCTGAATGTTCGTAGCCGTTTGGAGTAGTTTGCAAAATTTGGATATCAAGCTTCTGAGCACATAATGGTAGCAATGATGACAACGGACTAACAGCGTGCATAGATAATTACCATCACCAAAATTTCAACCAAACCCCACATTATAATCAAGCCCAATTTCAACACCAAAACCAATATAAACAAAATATTTTCCCTGTCTGAAATCAGTAGTAACGTCTGCAAGATTTTGCAAATAGTCAAATGTATTTGCCCCTAAAAGAAACTTCCAACCGAATTTTAAACCAGAGCCAATGGAATTATCAATTAAAAAACGACCGGCTTCCCATCAAGCTTGCGGAGCTGCCCCGAATAGACCTTTCAACCCAAATTATAGGCAACATTATATACACCAATCAAACCAAAAACCAAATTACATCTCTCAATATTTGCATCATACGCAATTGTTTGCAGAGCCTCAACAATATCCCGAACAAAACTCAGAAGGTCAACAATACGATTTATTCTCCAATGATAAAAATAATTTTCTAAATTTTCCTGAGGTCCATCCTAACGAAAATTATGCACCTCAAAAACTAGACAGTACCCCGGAATTCTCCAGTCCATATGATAGTGAACATTTTTAGACAACAGCCTCGGAAATACCGATTCATTTGCATCTTCTTCGCTAACTTATATTCTTTTACCTAACTCAAATAAAAAACTTCTTATCGATACCGGTAGTTCAACAACCATCTTAAATCCTAATTTTATTTATGAAAATTTTCCCGAATCAATTTATGAATCTCCATTTGAAATTAAAACTAGTCACGGAACTACTGTACACAACTACATAGCTGATGTGCCAATACCTGCATTATTTAATGAATAAGGCAGGTTTACTTTTTTGATTTTCACCCGTCATATTGGGTCTTATTGGATCTGATTTATTCTCTCTTTTACCCGCCAATATCGACTATAAACGGCAACACATTCAAAGTAAAAAAACTGTAATCCTTTTCTACTACAAGTAAACTAACAAAAAAAGAAAAACCAAAAACGTAATTATTGCAATTTCATTAAATCCGCAAGTCGAGCTACAATAACTCAAATATCTGTAGAACCCCGATCAGAACAATTTATTAAACTCCCAGCAGTATTTAAAAACGGAATTTAAGTAGCCCCCAAAATAAAAATTACAAATCAGTTAATAATGTCTTCATCAATAGTTCGACTTCACAACAATTATTTTATGACATCCATTATTAACCTATCAAACGACCCACAAACAATAACTGCATTCTTCTTATCAGTCCTTTTACCCTCGTGAGGGTTTAGTGATACCATTATGATATAATTTCTGTTTGCTGCTTCCATGCCTCTCTATCTTGGGCTATCTGTATTCCTTGGTGTAATGAGTGACCTGTTGTTTCTTTGAGTCTATCGGACCACCTCATTGGTGATCTTCCTCTTGGTCTTTTTCCCTGTGTTTTTCCCTCAACTATCAAGTTTTCCATCTCGCCTGTTCTTCTGGCTATATGACCGAAGTACCTTAAGTTTTGTTTACTTGCTTTAGTAATCTGTCCTTAATGCTTAGTTCCTGTAGTATGGATATATTAGTTCTATGTTCCATCCATGACACTCGAAGGACACGTCTATAAACCCAAAGTTCGAAGGCTTCAATTCTTTTCCGATCTGCTGTTTTCAGTGTCCAAGTTTCGGACGCGTACGTGGCTATTGAAAATACTAAGCTATTTACTAGTCTTATTTTTACTGCTTTTGTGATGTTCTGATCTTTCCAGATTTTTGTGAGTTTAGTCGTCGCCGACCTTGCCATTGCAAGTCTCCTTCTAATTTCTTCACTGCAGTCGCCATTACTAGTTATTAGCGATCCCAGATACACGAACTTGTCTACTACATCGAAACCCGCAAATTTTTTGATATTGGGATTGTTATTAAACCGGTCAATTATCATGACTTTGGTTTTAGCCTGATTGATCTTAAGTCCATAATCTTTACTGTGATTTTCTAGTCTTGTCATGATATCTGTTAGTTCTTCTTCATCTTCAGCAATGATAAGAGTGTCATCGGCATACCTTAGATTACTATGTTTTTTCCCTCCGATTGATACACCTCCTTCCCATTCGTCAAATACTTGTCTCATTATATATTCGCTGTATATGTTATAAAGGAGCGGCGATAAAATGCATCCCTGTCGTACGCCAGCACAAACCTCTAGTGTATTGGATAATGTTTTGCCCACTCTGACTTTGGCCCTACTTCCATCATATAGATTCTTTATCATGTGCACTAGGTGTTCAGGGGTGCCCATTTCTATTAAGATTTTCCACAGCGAGGACCATTTCACTGAGTCAAATGCCTTTGTGTAATCTACAAAACAGAGAAATATTTTGATGTTATCTTCTCTTGCTTTCTCTATAATTTGGCGGAGATTGAGAATTTGCTCTCTTGTTCCCTTCCCTGGTATAAAACCTCTCTGTTTATCCGAAATTTGTGGTAGTAGGAAAGACTTCATTCTTTCATTAATGATGTGAAGTAGAACTTTGCTCGCATGGGGATTAGAGCCACCGTTCTGTAGTTGTTACAAATTGTTGGGCTCCCCTTTTTATGTATTGTGACGAAGATAGACTCGCTCCACTCTTTTGGCCATTGCCCCGTGTTCCATACTTTGGAGCACAAGGAATAAATTATTTCAATACCAAGGTCGCCCAGAGCTTTCAGGGTTTCTGCTGTAATTCCATCCACACCCGGAGCCTATTTTTAAGAATTCGTATTGCCTGCCCAACCTCCGATTTTAATATATCTGGCTCTTTATGATGTAATGTGGTACTATTTCCGTGAGGTAGATGATCATCCTTCTTATACAATGTTGCACAGTGTTGTCTCCATACTTCAGCGATTGAAACTTCATCCGTGATGATAATTCCATTATTGTTCTGTATTATTTGTGTGCGCGGCTTGAATTCCCTAGTGAGATACCTTAATTTGTTGAATAAATCGTGAGACTCGTTGTTTTGAGCATGTTGTTCTATTTCTGTACATATATTCTTTATGTGTTCGTTCTTATCTCTTTTGCATTGTTTCTTGATAAGGTTGTTGATATGTTTCATATTTCTTCTCTTCTCCTCCTTGGACGAGTTTGCGTTACTGATCCTTCTTCTCTGCTCGATTAGGTTTAATGTCTCGCCCGAGATCCAGTGTGTTTTTTTAAGTACTTCTTTTTCAGGGGTGCATGTTTGTATTGCGTCCTTTATCCATTTTTTAATGTCCTTCCACAGCGTCTCAGGATCTTTGTTAGTGTCTGGTGATTGTCTTCTTAATTGGTGTTGGAGTTCTTCTGGATTGGGTGTTTTTAAACTGTTATTGGAAATTGATTTGTCGGGTTTTCTAAGTTTTAATGCCAAGGAAGCCACCAACAGCTTGTGGTCCGACCCACATAGAATGCCTGGTCTTGCCTTGTGGTTTCCGTCGGGACTCGTTCAAGTTGAAAGACGACGTGGATGTTGTTTAAATAGGGTGTTCGCTATTGTTAAATTGTTGCTAATAGCGAACTGTATCAGGCGTTCTCCTCTATCATTCCTACAGCCCAGTCCATATTTCCCTAGGTGCGTTCGCAGATGACTGTCATGTTCTGTATTTCCTACCTTAGAGTTAAAATCGCCCATTAGTATGAGCATATCTTTTTTCGGTATTTTTTCTATTATGTTTTCTAGAATGTTATACATTTCTTCTATTTCGTCGTCTTGCGTTTGAGTTGTCGGTATATATACTTGAATTATGTGACAGTTGCTTGGTTTAGATTCCAATGTTAATGTTATTATTCTATCACTTAGTGTTTCATAAGATTTCACAAATTTCGATATTCTCTTATTAACAATGACAGCAACACCATTCCTACCAGTTGTTTCTGCTCCCGAGATATATACCACGTTATTAATTGTTTCAAAATGCCCTTTGTTTTTCCAATGGGTTTCGGCTATTCCATAGATATTCACATCTATTCTTTCTAGTTCTCGTTCGATTATGTGAAGTTTTCCAGTTTGGATTAGGCCTCGAACATTCCATGTGCCCAGATTTATGGGGTTACGCAGTTGAAGTGTATCAGGTCTTCCAGTAGTCCATTTCGCACGTGCTGCCTGGTTGCTCACAGTTTTGAATAACTGCATATCAACCTCTTTTACATGACGATTATACCAGACCCGAAGAAAACTTAATTGAAATGAATAACCACAATTCAAATTGTAATCAAAATTTAAACCAACATAAAGTTCAAAATAGACAAAAACTTTTAGACAACCTCAGAAGTAATCTCTGAATAGATCATCTTAACCACGGAGAAAAATCACTATTTACAAACCTGTGTCAAAGACGTTTTCTATCACCCAGAAATGCCCTTATCCTGTACGAACTTAACCAAACACCATATACGTACTAAAACAGACGAGCCCGTATTTACGAAAATATATAGATACCCTCACTGCCATAGAGAAGAGGTTCGAGCTCAAATTCACAAGATGCTCGAACAGAAAATTATTGAACTTTCAGAAAGCCCTTACAACTTTCCTATATGGATGGTCCCAGAAAAATGAGACGCATCTGGTAAACGTATATTCAGATTGGTTATCGACTATAGAAAACTAAGCCCAAACACAATAAAAGACAAATTTCCAATCCCAAATATCGAGTCAGTGTTAGACTGTTTAGGCAGATCAAATTATTTTACCACCCTGAACTTAGCGAGTGGATTCCACCAAATAGAAATCAAACCTAAAGAATGCCTTTTCGACAGAAGAGGGACATTTCCAATTTCGGCGTTTAGCATTCGGTCTCAAAAACGGACCGGCGGCTTTCCAAAGAATGATAAACACGGCACTAATCGAACTTACCCCTTCCCAATGCATGGTATATCTTGACTAAAAACGTTTTCCAGAGATGTCGAGATACGAATTTAAAAATACAATTAGATAAATCAGAATTCCTTCAGAAAACCGTTAAATATTTAGGCCATCTCATCACGCCCGAAGGTATTAAACCCGATCCCTCAAAAATTGAAGCAATCAAAAATGTCCCTTTGCCTAGGACAAGAACTGAAATTAAATCATTTTTAGGATTATTAGGCTAGTATAGAAAATTCATTAAAAATTTTGCCAAAATTACACAATTCCTGACTTCTAAAAACAATCTTCACCAACGAGTCAATTCTCACGTCTCCAGATTTCAATCAAACTTTTGAACTTACAACAGACTCTTCAAAAGTGGCCTTAGGAGCCGTACTTTCTCAAAATTCAAAACCTATTTGTTTCGCCTCTCGAACGCTCAAAAAAACAGCAACGCTACTCAACAATTGAAAGAGAACATTTAGCCATAGTATGGGCAACTAAAAACTTTAGACTTTATCTTTTCGGAATTAATTTTATTTTATATACCGATCACAGATCATTAGTTTGGTTTCGGAATTTAACATAGCCTAATTTAAAATTAACCAGCTGGGTACTCAAATTACAAGAATTTAATTTTGATACCAAATATTTACTCAGCAAAAGCAATGAAGTCGCTGACGCACTTTCTCGAATAGAAATCCATCCATTAACAATAAATAAAGAAATTATGACTGCTATCGATAACATATTGGACGATGCAAACAGAATAGACACCCCAAGTCCAAATCAACAACCGTCTAATGCTAGCATTATCTCAGAAAGACCCTCCACACCTTACTTCAATGAGTTTGATATACGTATGTTCAACCCACCATCAAATTCAGCTTTCAGTAAGTCATCAATACCACAACACCCATATGACGACAAAAATAATTCCTTAACCGACACCACCCACACACAACTAGAATCGACACTCGCGATTGACATATGTGAAAAACCTTTACAATGTTTTCTCAGACAAATCGAATTTACAGAAACTGCTATACCCAGCAATATTAAAATTACAACGTTTCATAACAACAAGCACATATCTGTATTTTTAAATCAGGCCAATAGAGAAACTAAATTTCATGAATTAATGATAAAATACTGCGAACCGAAAACACACTGTTATTGTCACTTTGCAAACGATAAATTATATCGAAATTTTTCCGAATACATTGTTTCGATATCTAATGAATATAGTCCGAAATGTCACCCCTGTATGACGCAAATCATCTACTTCACCGAACCTGAGCAGAAACAAGAAATTATTCAAATTACCATTTAGGCAAAACTAATTACCGCGGAATAAATTAATCATATGAACACCTTTTTAGAAAATACTATTGGAGATCAATGTACAAGGACATCGAACAATTCATTAACAGCTGAGAAACCTGTAAACAGCAAAAGTACAACCGACACCCTCTTAAACAACCGCTACAGATGGCACCTACATATAATAGACCTTTTTATACACTTTACATGGATATTTGTCAAATCAACAATAAAAAATATTTGACTATAATTTACTCCTGTTCCAAATTCGCACAAGCCTACTATTTACGATCGAGCAATATGATAGACGTCACGAATCGATTATTTCATTTCATCACTACTTAAACCTCTCCTCAAATTCTTGTTGCGGATAATGAATGTAATAAAGAACCCTTAAAAACTTTGCACAATTACACCAAATCACGCTTTACGTAACCACCCCGTATAATCACACGTCAAACGCACCTGTAGAAAGATGATATTCTACTTTAATCGAACAAAACAGACAATAGCCACTTCGCTGACCAGTCTTGTAGTCGCTTAAGGTCGTCGTCTATGGAGAAACCATGCGTGATTGGGTTTCCGAAAAAATTGGTATCGTCGTCAAATAGTGCTATATTTGATGAGATGCTCTGGTGTGGTGCCCGTATCTTGTAAAAGACATTGAACTATTAGAGAAGGTACAAAGGCGAGTGACAAAAAGTCCGTTTAGTTTGCGAAATCTTAGTTATCCCGAAAGATTGTCGAGGTTACACTTAACTAGCCTTATAGTCAGACGTTTGCGAGACGATCTTATTGAAGTCTTTAAAATATTAAATAATTCTTACGAGTGCAATTTAGATTTTTTCAAACGCAACTCCAATGTCCATCTCCGAGGTCACAATCTAAAACTGAGCCGCGATCGCTTCCATGGGAACGCCAGCAAATTCTTTTTATCAAACAGATTTGTGGAACACTGGAATGCATTACCTAGTGGTGTTGTAAATGCAAGGAATTTAAATGTTTTCAAAAATATGCTTGATGAACACTTGAGTACAGCTTCATATGTTAGTTGAAGTACGTGTAGCTCAACTATAGTAGTCCTATCATCTCATTGTTGAGTAAGCCTTAGTTAAGTCGAAATTTACAATGTTCTGCATACTTGTATAAATAATTTGTAAGGGTCATTATCGGCTTTGCCGCTTACCCTTTTATTCTTTAATAATAATAATAATTAACTATAAAGTATATATAAAGACGAATGAACGCAACAAAAAGAAACCGACGTTCATAGGACCATACACTATTACCAAAATACACAAACACGACACTTACGATTTAACAAATCAACAGACAGGTCAAACCCTAAAATGACACGCTAACATATTACTTCCTATTTCAGAAAAATCGTCATTACATGCATTACCTGGACCTTCACGCTTGGCGAAGTAACAATACACCCCCTTTCGAATAATCCTGGACTGTACCCATTGACCAAAGGAAATGCATTCCCTAAGGAAAGTGACTGGACTTTAATTAAGATCTTAGACTATTCCCCAGTATTAAAAAATGACAACTTTTTACAACGAAACATCTTCAGAGCTATTCATAATCTAACTAATAAACACTATGAGGTTATGCCATGATAATCAAATACTAATCTTAAAACAATATTTACAAAAAACCAATCAACTAATTAATCAGTTATTCCCGACAACTAAAAATCACAAAACAGATGATTTAGATGCCAAAGACGGACAAAGATACAAACGATTAATTGACATTTTATCTCGAAGTTTCGAGAATCAAAAAACAATCCTACTAGAACAAGCCCAGATGCTTAATAACACTGTGAATTCATTTTCTGAAAATATCGAACTATTATCCTGAAATCAAAACCTTCTAAATGCAAACCTTAATAAAATGTTTGAACAAATTAATAGATATATGAATATCATATTTGGAAAAAATGACTACTCAAACTTTATTAGACCAATCCATTTTCTCGCTATAACTCTTAATCAACGCTCTGGAAGATTTAAAAAATTCCTCAACTTTCGCCCAAAACCACCCAGTGCATCTTTCATTAATCTATAATGATGCCTTGCTTTAAACAATATTACTCAAAACCTTCAAACGCTTCAAATCAATACGAAAAAACATTTACAATTGCCCTATCCTGTCACCCTCGACAATCTTAACCTTTGTGAATCATTAATAAAAATTAAAGCCTATCAAAAAGGCGCCACTTTTACTTTCATTTACGAAATACCCCTAGTCAAAAACATAGAGTACCAACTCATACAACTAATTCCATTTCCTGCGTTCATAGATAAAAAATTATTCCAAATGACAATACCCGTTTACAAAAATATTCTGTTCAACACCCAATTTAGCGTACCAATTGAGCTTCATCATTGTACCTATCCCCTCCACTTTTTATTGATCAAGCCCCGAGGGCACAATTAAAACCGGTTTAATTTAATTGACCTTAATAATCAAACCCAGGGGCACAATTTATTGTTTTAATTGATCTAATTAAATTGATTATACCACTGACTCTAACATCAACCAATGAAAAACGGCAAAATGCATAGTTACGCATGTACTAACTTTTGATAATGTACATAGCAACTGATAATCACATACCTTCCTGACTAATAGGTGATAGTCACACGCCTTCACAAACATCACGTTAACTGCTGTCAGTAAAATTGTCATAACAACCACATTAACTGTACTTTTAATATTTAAAATACACTATTCAAACGTTGTTTATTGAATCGTGATATAATCCAGCCTAATGCAACTTGTACCCTCTCGATTATCAAATAATTTCTGATTGCCAAACAATATATCTCGTGTAAACAGAAATGATTATTTGATGATCAAGAACCCACTAGTTAGATTATATATGATTATCAAACCCTGAGGGGAAAGGGGCACTTTGGGCTCCATTTTGTTTTTAATTGACCCACGGTTTTAAATTAAATTAGATCGCTGATTTTATCACATACGATAACTAATTTTAATTCTCGGAATGTTTCGGCGGCCATTTTGGATTTGATTACGTCACTTGGTGCACTGTATTCGTTACGCCTATCTTTGTCTACACACTTTCTCTCTCGCACTCAGGTTATCTCTTTTGCATTCGTTGAAAGCGACTCTTTATCTTTGTCGTACTCACTGAAAAGTTTGTGTTCTCTCTGTGTTGCACGTTCTAAAGTCGTATTTATTTTAAAAAAACTTTCTACTCCAAGCTGGGTGTTAACCTAGTACAGTTTTATTGGTAGCCCTCATCTGTACCACTGAGCTAAGGCGTCTTGTTCGTTTCAAATGTGTTTGCGCTATACTATATCGCAATCGATTTCAAATTTATTTTAAAATTTTTTATTCTGTAATTCAAATCTTGTATTTCTATTTCGAAACAGTAATAAGATATGTACAACAGTTGGAATTGATTGTTTAACATGTGTAAATTCGAATGCTAGAGTTAAAATTTACCACAAATGTGTTTATCAAATGACAAATCCAAGAGTTGACAAACAGATTGGAAACTCTTCTTAAACGTGTATCAGGGCAATAAATTGATAAAGTCGACAATTGGTTTACAAAACAGTTTATAATAACGAAAATTATGTAAAACAGTTTTAGAACTAAATTCTAAAAAGAACTTAACCCTAATTTTACAATAATTTTACTTATCATGATAGTTATAAATAACAACAAAACATTATATAAAATAGAAATAGTAATTGTATTTAGTTTTAAAAATTTCAATCCTTCTGCTTAATTTTTTGCTGATCACGTTAAAAAAAGAGCCTTGCTTGTTCAATAGTAAGTTGCAATTCTGGCTTTCATAATTATTCCTCGGAAACATAACGTTTTAAGTAAGGCACCTAGAGTAATTAATTTATTTTTAATAAAAATCTCGGAATAATGGAACTTTACAATCATTTTCTACAGGTGTTTTAACTTGTTTTTAAGAAGTTAGGAATTTATTTCCAGTAAATTTTTAACTAATGTAAGTTGAAGTAAATATTTCAAATTAGAGTGGATACTGGCAAAATATATATAGTTTGTTATAGATTTTATTCGGGGAAAAAATATTTTGAAGCATTTTTCTGATCTTGTATGCATTTCTTCCAACATTCGTTTTTAATTTTTCTTATTTTGATCTAAAATACTTATTAATATTTACATATTTAGTTTTAAAATAACCAATACCAAAAACGTTTTCAATTTCTAAAACGTGTAACAAAACATTATGTGAAACAGAAATAGTAATTAATATTTAGTTTTAAAAAATGTCGGTTGCTTTCAAGAAGTTATGAATTTATTTCCAGCAAATTTTTTGGCTAATATTTAATATTTAACGTGAAATTAACGTGAAACATGAATCAAGCCATGAAAATTTTCACTCACGTATTTTTACCTCACGCGTCCATCCCTAGTAGTAACCCTAGGTACATTTATAAAAAGTGTGAAACATTATTCACTTCAAACTACATTATTGCAAATTTATGTTTTAGTCGTGTTTAGAAATAATTCTAAAACCGTTTTTACATAATTTTCTTTATTATAAACTGTTTTGTAAACACTATTGTAAATACATTTATTTTTATATTATTAAATATTTTACTGAATAATAACAATATATTTGTTTATCAAAAATTATTTGTGTTTTAATTTTTACCCTGTTTTTGTTTTTTTCAGAAATTTGTAACAACTAATTATTTTTATAATAAACATTATGCACAACATTTGGTGTTGGTTATTTTGAAATGCCTACTAAAAATGTAAATACCTTATTAATAAGTATTTTTTGAACAAAATAAGAAAAATTAAAAGCGAATGTTATAAGAAATATATATATACAAGATCGGAAAAATGCTAGAAAAACTCTTTTTTCGCCGAATAAAATCTACAACAAACTTATCTTCAAACTACCACTTGCTTTTTCAATACCTTTTACATACATTTTTTCGATTTTTGTCAATATCCACTCTAATTCATTTTGAAACACTTCTTAAACATGTATCAGGTCAATTGATAAAGTCGATAATACAGTTACCAATCTGTTTGTTAACTCTTGGATTCGTCATTTGACAAACAAATTTTTTGTATATTTTAACTCGAGCATTCGAATTTAGACATGTTAAACAATCAATAAAGCTTGTATAAGATGCTAGTATTATAATAATAATAATATATTTATTTACGGAAATCCATTTTTCACACTTATAATACATAGACGTTTGTATAAACAACAATTTATAACTAACAATAAATTACTAGATTAAAAGTATCACAAGAAAATATATATTACATATAAGATTATATCTATGATATAGAAATCGATCGATTGTGCAATTTATTTCTAAATTATGCATAGGAATTTGAAAAAAAAACCTACATCACGGTTACCCAATCGTAAAAGCTTAGGCAGTGGTGCATTGAGACTGTAGTTTTGACGATGAGTATCTAATTTAAATAGGTCTTTCAGAATATTGTTGTACATTGAACCTTATCATTTGTTTTAATTATGTATTTATGTCTTGACTGATCTACATTTTTAATTACTTTGGAATATCTTTTAATCGAAATTTTTTATGTTTTATACTAAACATAGCTGTAGAAATAATTACTTGTAGTTGAATTTAATATAAAATTAAAGCAACAAAAAATATAGATGTTTTTAAACTGCTGAATCCTACTTAATAGGTTGTTTGATGATTCATACCTACCAAATAATATTTCACATTCTCGGTAACTTACACAGCTTTATAATGCAGTTCGTTCAAATTACCTACATTTAGCTAAAGAATTTTAGAAAATTTTCAAATATCTTATATCACATTTCACTTCGTCATGGCGCATTTTACTTTCTAGATATATAATTTAATCGCAAAGTAAAATTTTACTCTAGATTGAATTAAGAAAAGAAATATAATTCTATGTACTTGACAATGCAGATATTCCAATTTAGCTAAATTTTTTTGATAAAATATGATGTAGAAGTATTTAAGTAGGTTTGCCCATTAAAACTTGGATCATAAAAACTAAATGCAATTAACGTATGCCCAATAAATTTTAAGAAAAATTTTTGAAACGTTATTCACTTCAACTTGCATTTGTCAAAAAATTTGCTGGAAATAAATTCATAACTTCTTAACATCAACAGACATTTTTTACTTGTTTTTACAATAAAGGAAGTATTGGATTCACCCCACAAATTCGAAATTGAGTTTTCAACAGATCTTCACGTTTTAGAGTCCCCTGAACCCAAAAAACATATTATTTTCATTGCTCTGTCTGTGTGTCTATCTGTGTGTCTGCCTGTGAACAGAATATCTCAAAAACGATAAGAGGGATGGCATTGAAACTTCATATATAAGTTTTGTGTACTATGTAGATTCGACAGCAACCTTTTGAAGAAAATCTCATAACCGGAAGTAAGTGTTTACTCTTGTGATTTTTCAGTTTTTTTCGATTTTTTCAAAAACGGCTCTAACGACTTTTTTTTAACTTTACATTTTTATTACATTTGGAATGTGTATTGATGTGAGTTAGGTGATTTTCCAGTTGAATACTTCTAAAATGGGTTTCTTTTGTTTTTTGTTCAATTTTTTTATTAACTCCTATTTTAAATAGAACACTCTATATTATTACATTTTTAAATTCAGTTTAAAATTCTAGAGAAAAGTTGTCACTTGAACTAACGCTCTATGTTATACCGTTTTTGTAGAATTTGCTATTTTTGAAAATTTTTGATAAATGCTTAAAAATTTTAAATAAAATTTTGGCTAATTATAAGATCACTGTAAAAGGAAGTTGTGTGCGTGTATCACACCAGATTTTTAACACTAAATACAAATTATTAGTTCTGTTTCACATAATGTTTGTTACACGTTTTAGAAATTATTGAAAACGTTTTTGGTATTGGTTATTTTGAAACTAAAAATGTAAATATTAATAAGTATTTTTGGATCAAAATAAGAAAAATTAAAAAAGCATGTTGGAAAAAATACATACAAGATCAGAAAAATGCTACAAAATCTTTTTTGCCCGAATAAAATCTATAACAAACTTTACATATTTTGCCAGTATCCACCCTAGTTTGAAACATTATTCACTTCAATTTACATTAGTCACAAATTTACTGGAAATTAATTCATAACTTTTTATAAACAAGTTAAAACACAGTAAAAACCTGTAGAAAATGATTGTAAAGTTCAATTATTCCGAGATTTTTATTAAAAATAAGTTAATTACTCTACGTGCCTTACTTAAAAACATTGCTTGTCCGGGGAATAATTATGAAAGCCATAATTGTGAAAAAAAGTAGAGGAAATAGGTATCCCTATTCCACTAACACTATTTTTGTGACCAAATAAATCAGTTTACAATCTTCAACGACAAACTATGTGAGACTCAATTATTTCCATTTTCTAATAACCAAACCTGTAAACCTTACCTATTGGAATTGCAATATACTAAAATAATTCCAATTACCAAATCTTCTTGGATTATAAGCTCTCCGACCAAGATATTGTCCTTGACGAGAAAATCAATCGAAGGACCAAATATCATTTATATTACACCCGATTGTCAGGTGCTAGTTAACCACTACGACGCCTTATCGACATTAGACAAAATACGTTATAAATTAATTAATAGGTAATAGACATTACTCATGCCGATGTGCGTAACTCGAAAAAGACCAACTTAAACCGAGTGATCAAAAAGAACAATTAGTGCAAGATAATTCCCCGATTGGGCACGACCTGAATATTAGTGCCTTAGTTTTAATTATATTACTAATTATAATTTGAACCCTCATTATTATATACACAGTGGGACAAAAAAACCGGTACAAAATTTAAATTCTCGTATTTCCAGTAATAATTAGCAAATTCAAATATTAATTTCAAAAACTTCCATTCTATAAAAATTGAGCGTTTCGATGATATAATAGTCATTTGAAAATATTAATGACTATAAAATATGTAATGCTTTTTATTTTTTATTGCCCACTGTGTATATGTACTACAGACGAACTCTTTCATGAAAGCACTTGAAAATCGTTTCAGAAATAAAATCCTTACAAATAAGAAAACGAATTCAATTCCACTTGTTCGAATTCGTTAATAAATGTTTTAACTCGGACATACTCGGATAAACTTTGTAAATCAATATTCAAGATTCTAAGCATGGAGGTGTTCCCACGCCCTAAGTTGAACTTAGCTTTAAATTATTCGTTATGTTGATTAAAGTAGCATTTAGATTATAGTTATCAATATCCTGTGCGATATGCGAGTCCCCCAGACTCCTTTTAATGTAAGCTTTCTTTGTATTCAAACGTTTGGAGTTAAGATCAGAATTGACTTTACTTTAGTTCAGATTCGGCATTGCTGGTAGATAGTTCTGGTCTGAATTCCGTCCTATTTTAATGTGTGTAAATATAAGATATAGTTTTTAAAAACTTGTTTCATTGGACGTTAAACGAAACTCGAGCACAGTGTCGGTAACACATAATCCGGGGAATGCAAGTATGCGCGTTGTGGGAACGAGCATTAGTGGAGATATTCCAAAAATGTTTCTAACGGAAATGTGATAGTGGGGGCCGTTTTATACTATCAAATTCCGCCAAGAATGTAATTTACAGTCTTTTTAGTTCGTTAATGCAAAATTTATAAAATGTTACCTTAGCGGGTTGCGGCAGCATTAAATATCAGTATTTTAACGGTAAGTTTTACACTCAGCCAATTAAATGAAATTTTGACTGCTCGATCCAAAAACGGTCACACTATAAACCTGCTACTTGCGTTGATAACTTCACGGAAGCTGCCTTTAAACCGGAGAGATATTAAAAACACCAAACCTTCCCCACGTATCACATTTAATAAATGCTAGGTTAATACAGTAGCGACATGTTTCGACTAAAAAGTCATCATCAGGCTAAATGTTAAAACAGTAGTTTAAAAGATAAAGCCATAATTAAGCAAATCAGAGATGAACCTTGAAGAGGTGCATGTGTTAAACCATATGTGTCGAGTCACATGGAAAATTAAGGACCTAGTCGGTCGTGAAGGCGCAAATTACATGGGGAAAATCTTAACAAACTAGTTGAAAATAATTAAAACCTATTTAAGGCATATTTAAAAACAAAATTAAACTATCATCCATCGTGAGGCGAAGTAAGACAGAGAATGACTTTAAATATGATTCATTTTTTATTTGAACTTGTAGTTAGCTCAGCGCTTTGTTGTATTGTGTAACTCATAACTATTTATGATTAATTGTCCATATCGCTGGTTTCAGGTGAAGATAGTAGTACATCTTGAGGTAGTTTACGCTTTAGTCTTTTGTGAGTGGATGTGTTACCAATGTTGTAATGTGTAGCGCCTGGACACTGGATGAGTTTATCGTGGAAGTTCTTCGCCAGATGTTTCAGAAAACTGTGAATTGTTGGAATATTCAGTTCATCCTGAATTTAGAAGTTTCTCACAAACCACGGAGCACTAGTAATTATTCGCAGAACTTTGTTTTGAAAAACTTGCACTTTTTTAAAGTAGTTCTTGATGTAGCGCCCCATACAGCCCCACCATATGTTAATATTGGTCGCAGTATCGATGAGTATATTAAACACCCACACTTTATCTTAAGTCTTGATTTTCTGTTTATAATTGTATATAATTTTGTAAGTCGAACATAAGCCTCATTTAGTTTTTTGTTAATATGTATCTTCCAAGTTAATTTCCGGTCCATGTGAATTCCTAAATATTTTACTGCCTGATCGGATGGGTTCCATTCTACCTCGCGATTAATTACTAATTTTGGTGGGTTATTAGGTCTCCTTAGCGTGAAAAGTTTTGCCTCGCATTTATTGGCATTTAGTTGAAGACACCATTTTTTGTACCATGCGCTAATAATATTAAGTTTTTCTTGTAAGTTGTTTCTGGCTATATTAATGTCTTGATGTTGGGTATTCACCGCAGTGTCATCTGCGTACATCGCTATTGAATTATCTCCGAAAATTGGGAAGTCAGATGTGTATACGTTAAACAAATTGGGGCCTAATATCGATCCATGTGGTACCCCTGCTTCTATAGGGCTTGTCGCAGAATGTTCCGTTCCAATACGTATTTTAAAAGCTTGCAATTTTAGAAACGAACTTATGATGAGTAGAAGGTACTTCTGCAGATTAATTTGTGCCAGTTTGAAGATAAGTCCTGTTGTCCACACGGGATCAAAAGCTTTGCTTATATCTAAGAATGCTATGATAGTGTGTGCTTTATTCTCATATCCTCGCTCGATCAGTTCCACAATTCTAAGGAGCTGGTGATTAGTTGAGTGTAACGCTTTAAAGTCAAACTGGTAATGCGGAATTACTTTATATTCTGTTAGATGCTCGTTTAATCTCTTTTGTATAACCTTCTCTAAAATTTTTGCAAATGATGGTAAAAGACTTATTGGATTTATCAGGATTGGACTTGTTCTTACCCACTTTGTGGATTAGAATTATTACAGCTTCCTTCCACGAAGTTGGAAAATAGCCTATTCTCAAGCATACATTAAATATTGTTGCCAAATGAACTACAGCTTTACGGGTCAATATTTCAATACTACATTTGGAATCAAGTCGTGCCCTGGGGACTTTTTGAGCTTCAAACTGTTTATGTATCTATTAAGTTCTGTTGGTGATGTTGGGTCTATTTGTAAAGGTGCTTCGTTTATATAAGCTTCGATATCGATACATCCCCTGATTTGGTTTTTACTATTAAGATCTCCGATAACTAGAGTCGATTTGGGATCTTCAAAGACAGTTACGATATCTCGTTCCAACAATTGGCGATTGGATTGTTTCTATGCGCATATGATATTAACCACATTTCCGCAGCTTAACTTAAGTTGGATTGCTACGGCTTCTAGGTTTAGTAATTCGCTCATTTCATAAATATGCGCCAGAAGCAATTGAAGCGGGTCTATCGTTCCTGATTAATTGATAATTTGGGATTGTGAATTTTTCATGTTCGATTAGGTGAGTCTCTGTTATACTTATACATGCGATATCCACATTGTACTGAACTAAAAATCATATAAGCAGCGATCTTTGGTTTTTAATGCCATTGGCATTCCAGTTAAGTATCTTTAAGTTTTGTAATATGTTGTCCCTACCTTTACTTTGTGCCATAGGTAAGTATAGCAGGAATTAAGGTTAAAACTATGGGCTGGAGTTTATCTAAATGTGGTACTAGAGCTTCAATTATGATTTTAATAATTTGTTTAAGCACATCTATATTTTCGTCTTTATTAGCTTGGCTTTGTGTATTTTGAGTTGCATCAGAGTATGTTCGATTAGTAGATGTGAAATTGTGATATGATCTTTGTCTACGGTTGTGCTGTGAATTATTGTTTTGAGTAGCGGTCGGATTTTGAGGCGTATCGGATGTATAGCTACGTGTAAGTTTGGTATAGTAGCTGCATCCCTTATAATTAGCGGGATGCTCCCCTCCACAATTTTCACACATGAACTTATCTACATCTTTGACTTTTTTGCATTCCGTATATAGATGGTTTTCTGTGCATTTGACGCATCGGGGCTCTAACTTGCAATAATTTCGGGTATGCCCATACCTCTGACAATTTTTGCATTGGGGTGTATCGGTTGCTTTTCTTCTAGGCTCAATCGAAATAATACAGTAACAGAGTTTCTTTAGTCCGTATATTTATTTGGATTTATTATTATTGGTTAATTCTATGGAACATAAGGGTATAGGTTTTTTGTTTTTATTGTACAGTCTGGCAACTTTTTCAACTGAATATCCAAGTTTAACGAGATCTCCCGTTATTTCGAGTTCTGATAGCGAAATTGGAACGTTTCTCATCATGACCTTTAAATTATTAGAGTCTGGGCTTTGAAATGTGTGAAATTTAACGTTTTCGTCGGAATAGTATTTTGTTAATTTACGAAAGTCTTCGATGCTAGTTAAGTTTACTTTCATTGATGTTCCCCTGGTAATGACTGTAATTGTGTCTTTTATATCTTTGACAATTTTTTGATAATGGGTGGCTTCGTGGAGAGAAATTGGTGGAATTTTAGTTTTACTTACAGTTACTTGCACTTTGGTTTAGCACTTTATCGTTATTACAATCAGCGGCATTTTGCACTGCAGATTTATCGCTGTTATCCGTACTGAGTTGGTAATATTTGTTAGAAGCGATGAGGGAGTTTATTTCAAAAAGGTATCTCTTACTATTACTGGGTTCTGGTTGAGGTGAAAGTTCGGAGTTATCACGTTTTTGTGAGTTCTTTTGCCATTCCACTGCAACAGTTTTGGGATTATCATTAGTATTAGTTAAGTGAGTAACACTCAGTTTTACGGGCAATCAAGCGTTTTTCACAGTGCACGCCTGCACACGGTCTTAAAAAATATAGGATTTAAATGACAAAAATATAATCCTCGAAGAGGTTTCATGGAATTAAAAGACTTTTCTTTAAAACGTATAAGTTTTTTGGATTCTTAGTAGTATAAAGAACAAAACGCATTGTATCAATTTGTTTTTCTTTATAAGACGTTGATATTTTAAAATGGCTATAGGTCGGTTTAGGCAAGACATTGATTTTTGAACTGTAAAATTTCTGCTAACATACCGGCAACACCACACAGATACGACGTCATGAGAACTTATGACCTGCAACGGAAAATTCTTTAGAAGAGTTATACTATGTTATACAAATAAAAACGATATGATTAGAATATAATAATTAAATTTACAAAGAGGAAATGAATAACAACAATGTCGCCACTGTTTGTAATTGCAGCTTACTGTCTTTGTCAAGAAAGTTAGTAAATTTCTGATATCTTCAGGAAATAAGTTGTATTTTTACCTATGTTAAACTGAGTGGTAAACGCTCTTATATGCATTTCTCTCATTAGCCTATCGAAAATTCTTCCCTTTTTGAAATCATTCAAATGACGGGACATGTTTTCAAATAACTGATTTTCGTCGTTCGATGACAGCGAAAAATGTGACAGTTAATTTAAGTAAATAGGTTACTAAGGTATTATTCGAAAAGTTGAGTTTACATTGGTAAAAAATAGCTGTACCCAATTTTTTTGACTATTCAACTCACCCCCTTCAAGTTAACTATTCACCAATCATAATTTAGTATTCATGTCATTTTCCACCAATCAGCGTAAAATTGTGCAACAATTCCGCTAGCGGAGTTTTAATGACAATTTTTTCCTCTTCCTGTGACATTTATTTAACTCCCTGTAAAATTAATCAAATATGATATTAGAAATGTCAGATTTGACAAACAATTTATTTTACGTCAACAGATTTTTATTTTCAAAGAGGACGTGATAAAATTGAGTAACTACTAAGAAATGTCAATTTTGTTCGTTGAATAGTCCTTCAAATGCCGCTTGCAGCCTACGAATTGCATGAAATTTTGTCAAAGTGTTTATTCGTGTTTATTGCTTCAAAATTGGTCGAGTGCGACAGCACTCGACCAATTCATATCGAAGCAATAAACACTCATACACTTTGACAAAAATTTTCGGCAATTCGTCGACCGCTCGCGGTATTGTATATGACAACAGCCGTCCATCGTAACGCTAGTAAGTAAACATAAAATCCCAATCGTGCAAATTTCACTATTTTTATAGATCGACCTTAGCATTTGATACTACTTATTGGTTAGTTTAGCTACGAAGCAAGGCAATTCAAATTTTGAAAAACGCCTCGTTGTACGGCAAAACCATATTATCTTTTAAGAAAAAGTAAAGTTATTGAGCAAAAACCACAACCTATATTGCATAATAAGGGGAACATCATTTAGAAAATAAGTACTAGGTACATGCAATTCAGCAATTAAATCTCTGGTAATGTCATGAACACATATTGTTGATTTCGGAGCCTTTCACAGCCAATGTCATTTGGCCGTCACAGCCTACAAAGAACTTCGACCTCAATAATAACACGGTCCAATCCCGAAAGTCGTTTGTTACACATATTGTTTATCACACAATGAAAATATAAATTCAAAATATAATTCAGGGTAACTAAACAATCACTAATTCCTTTTTTTAATTTGGCCATGATTCCACTAATAACGAATCCCTGCTGGTGGCTAACAATGGGTTATTTAGAAGCTCGCCACAGAAGCGTATCCTCATTAGGTGCGGAATAAATTAATGATCCATGAATGTTGTCCGTAATAATAGATACCCCCACTCCTTCTTAGGATTCCAAACAAGCATAATAACTTTTTTGCACTACTAGTCTCAGAACGCACCTTTATTGGCCTATTTTTAGGTCGTGAAGTTGATTTTCTCCACCAAGGGAGAGAAAGTAAAATAAACAATTTTCACCGTGGTAACTAATAAATTGCTAAGTTACCAAATATGACTATTTTAATTTTGACGTTTTAAAGAGCTGTATTGTCAGGTTGACAGTTAAAATATTTTCGAAATTTGTTGGGAATTTAGGTATTAAGCTGTTTGGTAGTGCAAAAAATAGTATATACACCACGGTAGCGAATCGTCTTATAACCTTCGCGCTTTAGATACTTCGCGCTGCGCGCTCAGTATCTAATATGCGCTCAGGTTATAATACTGCGCTTCGCTACCTTGATGTATAATATACTAATATACACCACGGTAGCGAATCGACTTATAACCTTCGCGCTTTGGATACTTCGCGCTGCGCGCTCAGTATCTAATATGCGCTCAGGTTATAATACTGCGCTTCGCTACCTTGACGTATAATATACTATTTTGCACTACTAGTCTCAGAACGCATCGTTATTGGCCTATTTTTAGGTCGTGAAGTTGATTTTCTCCACCAAGGGAGAGAAAGTAAAATAAACAATTTTCACCGTGGTAACTAATAAATTGCTAAGTTACCAAATATGACTATTTTAATTTTGACATTTTAAAGAGCTGTATTGTCAGGATGACAGTTAAAATATTTTCGAAATTTGTTGGGAATTTAGGTATTAAGCTGTTTGGTAGTGCAAAAAATAGTATATACACCACGGTAGCGAATCGTCTTATAACCTTCGCGCTTTAGATACTTCGCGCTGCGCGCTCAGTATCTAATATGCGCTCAGGTTATAATACTGCGCTTCGCTACCTTGATGTATAATATACTAATATACACCACGGTAGCGAATCGACTTATAACCTTCGCGCTTTGGATACTTCGCGCTGCGCGTTCAGTATCTAATATGCGCTCAGGTTATAATACTGCGCTTCGCTACCTTGACGTATAATATACTATTTTGCACTACTAGTCTCAGAACGCATCGTTATTGGCCTATTTTTAGGTCGTGAAGTTGATTTTCTCCACCAAGGGAGAGAAAGTAAAATAAACAATTTTCACCGTGGTAACTAATAAATTGCTAAGTTACCAAATATGACTATTTTAATTTTGACATTTTAAAGAGCTGTATTGTCAGGTTGACAGTTAAAATATTTTCGAAATTTGTTGGGAATTTAGGTATTAAGCTGTTTGGTAGTGCAAAAAATAGTATATACACCACGGTAGCGAATCGTCTTATAACCTTCGCGCTTTAGATACTTCGCGCTGCGCGCTCAGTATCTGATATGCGCTCAGGTTATAATACTGCGCTTCGCTACCTTGATGTATAATATACTAATATACACCACGGTAGCGAATCGACTTATAACCTTCGCGCTTTGGATACTTCGCGCTGCGCGCTCAGTATCTAATATGCGCTCAGGTTATAATACTGCGCTTCGCTACCTTGACGTATAATATACTATTTTGCACTACTAGTCTCAGAACGCATCGTTATTGGCCTATTTTTAGGTCGTGAAGTTGATTTTCTCCACCAAGGGAGAGAAAGTAAAATAAACAATTTTCACCGTGGTAACTAATAAATTGCTAAGTTACCAAATATGACTATTTTAATTTTGACATTTTAAAGAGCTGTATTGTCAGGATGACAGTTAAAATATTTTCGAAATTTGTTGGGAATTTAGGTATTAAGCTGTTTGGTAGTGCAAAAAATAGTATATACACCACGGTAGCGAATCGTCTTATAACCTTCGCGCTTTAGATACTTCGCGCTGCGCGCTCAGTATCTAATATGCGCTCAGGTTATAATACTGCGCTTCGCTACCTTGACGTATAATATACTATTTTGCACTACTAGTCTCAGAACGCATCGTTATTGGCCTATTTTTAGGTCGTGAAGTTGATTTTCTCCACCAAGGGAGAGAAAGTAAAATAAACAATTTTCACCGTGGTAACTAATAAATTGCTAAGTTACCAAATATGACTATTTTAATTTTGACGTTTTAAAGAGCTGTATTGTCAGGTTGACAGTTAAAATATTTTCGAAATTTGTTGGGAATTTAGGTATTAAGCTGTTTGGTAGTGCAAAAAATAGTATATACACCACGGTAGCGAATCGTCTTATAACCTTCGCGCTTTAGATACTTCGCGCTGCGCGCTCAGTATCTAATATGCGCTCAGGTTATAATACTGCGCTTCGCTACCTTGATGTATAATATACTAATATACACCACGGTAGCGAATCGACTTATAACCTTCGCGCTTTGGATACTTCGCGCTGCGCGCTCAGTATCTAATATGCGCTCAGGTTATAATACTGCGCTTCGCTACCTTGACGTATAATATACTATTTTGCACTACTAGTCTCAGAACGCATCGTTATTGGCCTATTTTTAGGTCGTGAAGTTGATTTTCTCCACCAAGGGAGAGAAAGTAAAATAAACAATTTTCACCGTGGTAACTAATAAATTGCTAAGTTACCAAATATGACTATTTTAATTTTGACATTTTAAAGAGCTGTATTGTCAGGATGACAGTTAAAATATTTTCGAAATTTGTTGGGAATTTAGGTATTAAGCTGTTTGGTAGTGCAAAAAATAGTATATACAATAGGGATGGGCGGGTGACGTGAAAACAGTCGTGTCACGTCGTGTCACGGCGTGTCACGTCGTGAACGTGACTAATATTTGAAAATCGTGACGTGAACGTGAGTGAACGTGAGTGAAAATTTCCAAGGCGTGATTCACGTTTCACGTTAATTTCACGTTAAATATTTAGTAACGAATAAAAAACTGCAGGGTGCAGCAACTTTTAAATTCATTAAATCACAAATTGTGCCAAACAAGTTACATTATGTGGTTTTATTTTTGGACCCTAATTATAAATCCTTAAAGTTCATACCTTCACATAAAAGAGAAGATTATAATGCAAATAAAACTATAGATGATAATGATGAAATACATAGCAAACGACTCAAAACTGGTACATCAGCATCAGATTCTTATCTTTCTACACTTAGAGATAGCTCTGACGATGACACATGTAATTAGGATGATGTCGAAACAGAACTAAATTAGTATGTTAAATTAAAATTCGGAAATGTAGATGACATTTTAGGATTTTGGAAAAACAGTGTAAATACGCCACTGTTAAAAAAACTTGAGAAATTTTAAACATACCGGCAAGTTCCGCTACAAGCGAAAGAGTATTTTCTACAGCTGGGCGAATTTTAGAAGAGCGCAAAATTCGACTTAACGCTGAAAATGTTGATTACATATTATTTTTAAATCAACATTTTAATGTTTAGATGTGTAGATGAACTTATTATTCTAATAAAAGTAATGGTTTGTTTTTTATACTCGGCTAACGCTGAAAATGTTAATTACGTTTTATTATTAAACCAAAAATGTATTGTGTAGATGTGTAGATGAACCTATTTTTAGAAAAGTACGTAATGTTTTGTTTTGTTTACTCGACTTAACACTGAAAATGTTGATTACGTTTTATTTTTAAACCAATTTATTGTGTACTTGTGTAGATGAACTTATTATTCTAATAAAAGTAATGTTTTTTGTATACTCGCCTTAACGCTGAAAATGTTGATCCTTGTACGTAAAAGTACTTTCAAACCTACGAATCAAAAGTGTTGCCATATACCTTCTGTACTCATACCAATAAAGGAAACGTCAATTCCAATGACGGCTTTTAGTATTAAAAGTAATGTCTTTGAAGACAGCTGCAAGAAATATATTTGCGAGAAATCAGTATTTATCCCTTGTCGAAGTTATTGTAGTAAATTTTCATTTTTTTCTTTTTATGTCAATTATTAATTCTGATTGCAACATATCACGTAAATTATGTCAGGTGCAAAACATATTTTTAGTTCTCTTTAGGGTTTTCGTTGGTTTTAAATTTGAACATTCTGTTCTATCTGAATTTAAATTTTGAAATAAAAGCTGCGTGTCACGTCGTGAGTGGCGTGTCACGCCGTGAACGTCAGCGTGAACGTGCGTGAACGTGACTGTTTAAAGCCAGCGTGAAACGTGCATGACGTGAGCGAAAAATCACTCACGCGCCCATCTCTACCAGGATACACTAAAGCAAAGTGAAGTATCAACAAATCAAATATTAAAAGCATAAGGTGTACCCGATGTAAGATACTCTATCTAAATGTAAATAAGCACAAGTAACACATCAATGTAAATTCCAATAGTTAACATAGTAAGTAAAACTCGAGAAGGTCTGAAGGATCCCAATGGGGACTGGGTTGGCCCTTGGCACAACCACTGCCATAAGCATAAATTGCAATGACATAAACTAAAATATACATAGGCAAATAAAGCTCGAAAAGAGATGAGGACTCCCAATCGAGAACGCAACGTTTAAATCTTGAAAAATGTCTCTAATCTGCTCGGGCACCGGCAAAGTCGACAAAGAGCCAACACGAGAATTGTGTGCGAAAAATTTCTAAGATAGGCAATATAATTATAGCTCGAAACAAATAGCTTATTTCCAATAACAAACATTCCATTCATTAGAAACCTATATGTATGTGTTTCGAAAATATATGTGTTAAATTAAGATAGTGCTTCAAATCAGAAGTAACAGCATTTGTAAATAACTCAGTGTTGAATTTCAGGTGCTTTATTTTTCTTCAATTTTCTGTACTGATTCTTTAACTGATGGTAAATCACTGATGCTAAATTGACAATGAGAAACATGCGTTTTTAAAAGAAAGGAGACTGCAAAATGTTGACGTTATTTATTATTTCTGACACAACGTCTCTATATCAGCGTTATACTGAGGTTAATTCGCGCTGGGGAAGAGCGGCGTGAACGAAATTTAAGATCCAAACGTGTTTTAGTCCGGCAAAAAGCTTTATGCGTGGGAAATGAGGGTTTTAAAAAGCTGCTGATTACATGCTGTACAGGGTGAGCGAAACTCGATGTCTCAGCTGTATTATAAAAAAGGAAAAACGAAAGAAAAAAAAGTAAGGTCCATTTCAAGCCATAATTTCATATTTTTCCATATTTGGAAACTGAAGTAATGGCGTCATCGAATTTGTTTTTCCCGGAAACATACCTATATTTTGGCATATTTAAAAAGAGCTAATTTTTCTAAACACATTTTGTGAAAAAAAATTGATATCTTCTTCCATTAAAAAAATATAAGCAAATCTGTAAAAATAGTATTATTAACAATTCGCAATCGTCACGATTTAAACAAGTAGCCTTTGGAAACAAATATCAAAGTCGCATCTGTCAATATAATTAAACTAATGGTTGACAAATATTGTTTTGTTATTAGTTTATGGGGAATCTCAAAAGAACTCTAGAAGAGCAGTTCAGTTATACCTCCAGATATGCCCCGAACGTGTTATTTCAAGTTTAAAATATTTGCAAGATTGGAACGCAATTTACGTGTAAATAACGAGGCATTTGCTTCTCGAAAGAAAAGAAAAATTGTTAAAAGGGTCAATTCTGACAATACTGTTGCCACTGTTTTGCAGTATTTTCAAGACCATCCAAGGAACTCGATTCGGCAAGCCTGTCATGAGTTGATTTAAAATATAGTTCGGTACGACAAATTTTGAAAGAAAATGGTTATCACGATTATAAACTTCAAAAATGCTTGCTATGAACCACCTATCTAGAGAAATGTTACGTAATGGTTCAGTGAGAGAAGTAAGGCGGAGATTGGATAAGTGTTCAGAAGTAGCAGGTGGTTACATTGAAAATTTGTTGTAGTGATTGCCTACATACTTTGTTTCTTTCTGTGGTAATAGTAATAATATATTATGTATTTTTAATGTTCAATTAATAATTCATACTAATTAATAATAATAATTAATAATTTTTAATTATTGACAGGTGCGACTTTGCTATCTGTTTCCAAAGGCTACTTGTTTAAATCATGACAATTGCGAATTTTTGATACTGGTTTTTACAGATTTGCTTATAATTGTTTAATGGAAGAAGATAGCAAATTTTTCCTTCACAAAATGTGTTCAGAAAAATTTTCTCTTTCTAATATGCCAAAATATAGGTATGTCTCCGGAAAAAACAAATTCGATGGCGTCATTATTTCAGTTTCCAAATATCGAAAAATATGAAAGTTTGGCTTAAAATGGACCTTATTCAATCCCATTTAAAAACCTCTTTTCAGATGTTTTCTATGGTTCTTCCTTTTCTTATAATAGAGCTGAGAGTTTTGCTGACCCTGTACAAGCTATTCGTAAGTGAAGGAAATATCCCATGCAATTCGTTCTGTCGAAAATACCATTGCAATAGGACGAAACGGCGATCTTTTCTCTATCATAATTATTAATGATGTAATTTTCTAACGAAGTGCAGAAAATTTTACTAAAAACAATGCCTACCAAAGTTGTAATAGATGTAAGTAGCGCTGAAGTCTAAGTGGCGAGAATTTAAAAACCTCAACGTCGATTAAAAGCGAGAAATATTTTGTTCTTTTCTGGCAATGTAAGAAATTTAAAATTATTAACGACACAGTTTCATTGTCAGCGAAAAGAAAATTCGCTTTCCCGAGGTGCCGAGGTGGTAATGAAGAGCTGCTACCTACAACACTGCTGGAGCCTGTGGTTTGAATCAGACACAATTCGTTGAAAACCCCCAACCACAGAATATTTAACATCCGCTAAATACGTGTTTCGACAGTTAAGCTATCATCGGTGGTCAACAGGTGTCGACGTGCGTTGTTTTGATCAAGCACAAATCTAAACTTATTTAAATATAAAGCAGATACTATTGCGGAAAAGCGAATATAGTGGGTGTGTGCATCTTTACTCAAGTGAAAATACACTTTTTGAAGCTTCAAACTTAGTATTTGAGTGGTCTTCGATAAGTGGGCAACATAACCTCGCACAGATAACGTGTTTTAGAATTCCGCACCGTGCACGCAGCAGGTGAAACAAATGGCACCGCCAAATTCAAAACTGTGCGCCCGATGTGATGAAACGCTTGTATCGGACGAAGTAGCAAAATGTGGCGAATGCAAACAATTATACCATTTCGAATGTTCGATAAATGAAAATAATTACCAGAAATTAATCAAAACTAAAAAAATATGGAAATGTATTCAATGTGTAGGAATAGTTACACGCCAAAGAGCTAATTCAGCTTCAGTTAATGCTGTAATTCTCAACCAAGAGGAAGAATTATTACAACCAAACACCAACGAAAATAAAAAGGAGTTTATCAACCAATCATCCGTGGGAGCTATCATGAGTATGCTTTCAGATATAAGTGGTAAACTAGGCTCTGTAGATAAAGAGATTAAAGAGCTGAAATCATCGGTCACATTTATTGCAGCGCAATACGATGATGTTATTAAATTATTAACCAACAACGTTGAGGAAGTAAAGCACATAAAACAAGAAGTAAATTACCTAAAAGAACAGAATAGGGAAAAAGATACTGCAATAAAAAACTTAAATGATCGCCTAAACAATCTCGAACAATACACCAGAAATCGCAATGTAGAAATTTATGGTGTTAAACAAAATCTGATGGAGAATTGCACGTCTATTGTGGCAAATATTGCGAAGGAACTACAACTGGATATAACGGAGGCAGATATAGAAATGGCACATCGCTTACCAACAAGCAGAAGAGATGCTCATCCCCCTATTGTGGCACAGTTTCTGTCTAGGAGCAAACGAGATGCATTAATACAAAAGAGAGCATTAGTTCTCACAAATAACAAATTAATTCCTGGAATGTCAATTGGCGAAAAAATCTATCTAAACGAACATCTAACATACCATAATAAACAGCTTCTGAAGAAAGCAAAAGAACAGGCAAGAGTAGCTGGATTTCGATATGTGTGGTTCAAGAACGGAAAGCTGTTAGCAAGAAAGAATGATGATGACCCGGCTATCAGAATAAGCAATCAAGAGGATATACTCTCAATGCTGCCTACTGAATAAACTCCAGGTATGTTTCTTATGTGTAAGTAAAATTTTATTTCTTTATGGTCGTTTCAAACATGGAGATTCTTGTCGACGATTTAGATAAGAGTAATATTAATACTGCTATAATAAATAATCTTAGCGAATTGCGGGAAATATGCAAAAATAGTTTTAATAATCAAGAGTATTTTAGAGTGTTGCATACAAACATAAGAAGCATATCTAAGAATTTTGATGAATTACAAATATTAGTGGCAGAATGTGATTTTGTTTTTGACTGTATAGTGCTGTCGGAAACTTGGATCGTTGAAAACTTAAATTGTTTTAATTTAGAGGGGTACACCACTTACTATAATCAGAGCAAGTTTAATAAAAACGACGGTGTTGTAGTATTTGTGAGAACATCACTGCCCACGACAACAAAAATTCAAAGACTTTCCAATAATTACAATATAATGAGGTTACAGATAACAAAACATAATAAACACATTGGTATAACATCAATTTATAAACCACCGGCCTATGACACTACAACATTTTTAGAAGAGTTTGAGCAACACATATCAAATAATTGCAAATTTTCTAATGAAATTATAGTTGGGGACATAAATATAGATATTTTAAATTGCAACGAATTGCAAACACACAATTACTTGGATATTTTAAGTAGACATGGTTTTATTTCTTTTATTAACAAACCTACGAGAGAGGAAAAAACTTGTATAGATCATATTTTTATTAAAACGCATATATGTGCTACCCAAATCACATCTGGAATTTTAAATTCAAAAATTACTGATCATAATCCCATTTTTTTAAACTTAACTTTATCTAACCTAATTAAATTCAACCATGAATCGCAAGGAAACTCAAATTGCAAAGAAATTAAAATAAAATTAATTAACTATGAAAAATTAATACAAAATTTAGGAAATATTACATGGAGTCAAATAATATCAGATGATATCGATAAATCTGTAGATAATCTACTAAATACGATTAAGTTTGAAATTGAAAAATGCAGTTTTACTAAAATATCAAAACATTCAATTAAAAAAAGAAAACCATGGATAACTAGTGGACTAATTAAGTCAATAAATATTAGAGATAAATTGTTTCGTCAAATGCGTTTGCAACCACAAAATCTTGCAATTAAAGAAATGTATGTAAGATATAAATTAACAATTAATTCCCTGATTAAGCAAACAAAAAACCGCTATTATAAGAAACAAATTGAACTAAATAAAAGTAATCCTCGAAAATTATGGAATTTAGCAAAGGAATCTTTAAATAATAATACTTCAAAACAACCTATCACCTCGATTAATTTAAATAATCAAATTATAAACAACCAGTCAGATATAGCTAAAGAATTTAATGAATATTTTATTAACGTTAGTAAAATGCTTGTCACAAAAATTAAAATAAATAAAGAAAACGTATCTAATATGATCAGCACAATGCCCAAAAATAACAATAACATTTATCTTAGTCCTATTATACCCCAAGAAATTATAACCATTATTAAAGGTTTAAAGAATAATAAAGCCCCCGGTATAGATTTGATTACTTCCGAAACACTAAAAGCAATTTCAACTGTTATCGCATCCCCTCTTGCAATGATATTTAACAACTGTTTTTTAGCAGGCTACTTTCCGAAGTGCCTAAAAACAGCTGCAGTAATACCCATACATAAAAATGGAGCCATAAATTGTATTAATAACTATAGACCTATTTCTTTAATATCAAATATAGCAAAAATCTTTGAAAAGTTGATTCAAATAGGCTTATGTCCTTCTTCAAAGGGCATAAGATTATTTCAGATCGTCAATTCGGATTTATTCAAAATAGAAGCACAGATGATGCCATCTCTTTGTTATGCAGACATATCTATAATGCTTTGGATAACTCGAGGCCTTGCATTGCCGTTTTTCTTGACTTAGCCAAGGCATTTGATACAGTGAATCATGATATACTGTTACAGAAATTAGAAATGTATGGTATACGAGGATCTACATTGGACTTGTTTAAAAATTACTTAACAAATAGACAGCAACTTGTAAAAATTGATACTCACCAAAGTACCTATAAAACAATAACATGTGGAGTACCTCAAGGAACCATACTTGGACCACTTTTATTTTTAATATATATCAATGATTTGCTTGTATCAACTAATTTAAGAGGGCAGTTAATTGCATATGCTGATGATACCGTCCTGATACTTGAGGGGGAGAATTGGCAAACAGTGAGGGAAGCGGCAATGCGGGATCTTAGTGTAATAAAGAATTGACTGGATTCAAACATTTTAACTTTAAACTATTCAAAAAGCGTTTTTATCACTTTCAGTATATACGAGAATAAACAACCTGATTTTACGGAACTTACAGTACATGCGAATAATTGTCTTCGTGAAAATTGTGTTTGCAATGTTAAAATTATGAAATCATTTTCTGCAAAATATCTTAGTATTATGATTGATCAACATATGAGATGGGACGTACATATAAATAATCTATGTAATAGAATTAGAAAAACTATATATATATTCAAAAAATTAAAAGCAATCTTAGCAATAAATCAACTGAATTGTTTTTATTATGCACTGGTTCAATCGCTTCTCTCGTATGGTATAATAGGTTGGGGTGGGGCAGCTGGATTTTATATCGAGCGAGTCTCAATTTTGCAAAAATGTATTTTAAAGATTATTTTAGGCAAATCAATTTTATATCCATCAAATTTAGTTTTTGCTGATTCCAAGAAAATGAATTTGCAACAACTGTATTATAATTCTATCTTAAAGTATATATGGAAATATCCAGAAGTTATTAAATTACAGTCACATGATTACGGAACTCGAAATAAAATTGATGCTATACCATATAGAGCTAACAAAACTGTGGGGCAGAGATGTTTCCTTTACTATATTCCAAAAATTAACAATAAATTTCAAAAATATCTAATAGCATATAATTTAAATTTGCATAAAAACAACTGTGATAAGATAATAAAGAACTTTTTATTTCAGACCTGTTGATTCACTGATTAATTTATTAGTATATCTAATTATTAATTTCTTATCAGTTTTAATTGCAGTAAATAACTTTTTTGCTGCAATTAACCTGTTAATATTTCATATAAAACCACAGACAGCTGTTCTTTTACAGCTAAGTGGTGTACACTTTAATTATATTTTCTTTTCCAATTCATTAGTAAGTTAGATTTAATTGTGTATGATTTATGGGGTTAAGAGTAACATTATGTATCACGCATTCAATTTAATAAATTTCAATAAAATTTATTGCACAGTATAATGAAATGAAAATCATTAAAATAACTTGATGTCAATAATATTTATATGACTGCCATATTGGCTATGCTTTCTGTGATATTCTCATGGGCCAGGCGTAAGTTCATTTCACTGATGTACACAGATAAAAGTCGTATGTGTAATAGTGCACTTTCCTAGCGATCACTACATTTAGTTTACACTTATTGGAAATTAGGTGGTGCAATAGTTATCTAGAACAATTAGTCGATTTTTATTTGTTAAGGATTACTTATTTTTGTCTGTGTTCAGAAAGAAGAAGGCTCACTTTTTATGTTTCTGTGCACGAGAAAACAATTTGTTAATTGAAATGTAGATATTATTATATTTTGTACGAATGAAATTCTTGCAACACATTTACTATCTAGATTAGTATAAATATTACTTGGAACTATAATTTTGTAATTAGATAGCAACTTGAAAATTTTGTTGAAGTATTTGTGTTGTTTTAGAAAAAAGTCGATGTGTCGCTTTCAGAAGGGTATTAGACTGCTTAGTTTAAATACAATATCTTTAGTAGCCTTGGAGAGAGACTAACATGAGTAACTTTGCCGAAGGTATGCTCTTTATCAAATAACCAGTGAAAGTCAGCACTCCCGCACATTCTAACGTTAGTTATACTGTCTGACCCGGAGTGCGTGTTTTATGCAACCAATAAGGTGTTAACTTCAATACAGCGTAAAGAACAGAGTGGGGGATGGGACCTCCAGCTTTGTTCAGAATTTTATTACCTTGATTCTTAAAAATGGTCAAATTTTCAAAAGAATTTAGCTGCTTTGTTGAAGTTAACGCCTTTACAATATTTAGGTCAGTTTGCGTAATGCTATGGCCCGTTTCGGAAGTATGTTAGGCAATACTACATTTTTCACTGGTGATTTGGTGAAAAGCGTATCTTCGGTCAACTTTGTCGGGCAAGTCTTTCTGCAAGGCTACTCAATATGACAACGTAGCTGTTGAAATACGTATTTAGCGGTTATTAAATATTTGTGTACTTAGGAGCTACTACCTTGTCAGCTTGCAGTTGCTCTTGTTTATGTGAGACAGATTCTGGATAGTGGGTGTCTAAAAGTACTTTTATATCTTCCTCTGGGTTTTTTGTAAACTTATCATTAGGGAGTCTGATTGCGATCGCGCGAGGCAATGAACGCGTATGGAAAATAGCTCTCGGGTTAAAGTAAAATTTAAAGAGTTGCCTAGGTGAATAATTAATGAAAGTGGTGTCAAAGTGAGGGGAAAGTTAAGAGGAAGTAGAAGAACAAATTCTAAAGTAAGGTAGGACTAGTATAAGTACAAAATCCGCGGAAATCGTGGCGAGAAAGGCGGAATCTCCAAGGTGTTGAACCGGACGATGGTTTTATTGCTCCGCGATAGCGCTAATCGCCGTAAACACCAGATATCCGGAGCGAGGACAAGCGATTTGTCGGATATACAAGACGTTAGAAGCTATAGAGGGGCGGATGGAAACTCAGATCATTACCTGGTGGTGGTAAAAATACAAACAGAAAATAGCGGCAATAAGAGAGAAAGAAGGAGAAGGTAAAATAATGTATAATATAGATCTGTTAATAAAAAATCACGAGGTACAGCGGTGTTACAAGAAAGTATTACAAAAACACTAGAGGGGAAAAAGAAAGAAACAGAAGAGAGTGTGGAACGGAAATGGGTACAGACGAAGACGATCATAATAGGAGCGGCAAAAGAGGTACTAGGGGAAAGGAAAAATAAAAGACAAAAGGACTGGTTTAATGTAAAATGACACGAAATAATATAAGAAAAAAATAAGTTAAGACTAAATACGATAAAATAAAACACCCAAGAAGAGAAGAAATTTAACAATAAAGTAAGGGAAGTGAAAGTAGAAATCCGTAAAAAGAAAAGGAACTGGGAGCAAAAGAAGCTCGAAGGGATAGAGTGCAACGGACAACAACAAAAAGTAAGGCATTTTTACAAAGAGATGTCCCACCAAAAGAAAGGGTTCCAGCCAAGAACGTCATTGTGTAGGTACGAAAATTGAGAAATAGTTGGGAAGAAGGAAATGGTAATAAAGAGATGGAAATAGTATTTTGAAAACCTACTGATTGTACAGGGTATGGCCGATAGCATGGAGGAAGAAATTGCACAAAACCAGGATGAGCCAATGATGGAATTACCAACGTACGAAGAATTTGAAGAGGTGGTTAATAACATGAAAAACAACAAAGCGCCAGGCGAAGACACAATAACGATCGAGCTAATTAAATAAGGTGGTGACTTAATAAAACGTGAGATATATAACATAATAAGTGAAGTATGGAAAGAAGAGTATATCCCAAATGACTGGAAATTGGCAGTCATCAGCCCACTACACAAACAAGAGGACAAGACTAGATGTGACAATTACGGGGGGATGTCCCTGTTATATGTAAGTTATAAACTGTTCAGTAAATTGGTGGGGAGAAGGCTTAACATATTGTTATGATACACTATGTGTTGGTTTTGACTAAATTTGGAATCTATAAAAGAAATTTGGGATATTAATACAATATATTTTGACCCATTCAAAAGGTAGAGGATGTTTGAAAAAAGTTTATTGAATAAATCTAATTTAGATCAAATTATTTAGGAAATTATAACTATTGAACGTTTGCAGGTGTTTTGAATCTAGAAAGGATCGATAGAAATTAGTATCATAATGACAAATGCAGATTCTGATAAGAATATAATTTAAAGTAGGTAAAGATCAAATAATAATATAGGTATAGAAGGCATTAAGAATGAAATAAAGGTTAGTTAGGTATTTTGTTCCAATAATTAGAAAAAACAACTTATAAAAAACATGTAAATTTTCAGTTTTAGTCTAATAAAAAATTATAGAAATTTTACCCTATTTTTAATGTATTAGTTTGGAAAAGTTAAAAAAAGTAATTAGTGAATCTACGTGGTAACTAATATAAATGAAATATCAAGAAATAAGTACAAGAAATGACGACAGAGGTTTATGAGTTTTGGAGCTTCGGAGAAGGTGTGACATTCGGAGTTCGTTTGTGACAGCTGCTTGCCAGAGAGGCTGTTTAAAAGAAAGCCCATTCTGGAGGAGAGCAGGTAAGCGAACAGAGTGAGGCACAGTTTATCCTGAAAGCTGCCGGGAGTTTGCAAGTTACCAGCTGTTGTTTAGTAGGGGTTAGTAGGGGACTATCAGTTGATATGATACGTGTGATGCTTGTATCTCTATCTACTATATAATATTTAGCATGTAATTAATTTTTCTTAAAGCTTGTCCTTTTTATTTGCAAATACTGCTTCAGCTAACTATAATTACTTTTTATAATCGAGAGCTCTTATTTTCAGGGTGGGTTCATCAAAATCTAGTTCTCTTAATTGACGTAATAAAATTATATTTTCAAAATTTGTTTTATTTGCAATGACATTAAACGTCAAATCCAACTTTCAACTTTACCAAATCAGGTATTGACAATTGCATTTTCACAATTACACACATCTTAATCAATTCAAATCAATTTAATTATCACTTCGTATTATCTTGTTTCACTAATTGATCTTTATTTAAAATGTTTCAATATTAATTGCTAAAACAAACCTTGTTACTTATTAAGCCTATCCCGCTCCAAATCCAAACACCAGTGCCTCCTGCCTCCACTGATCCCAATGTCACCCTGCTTGACACCTACTGCTCAATCCTGTCAACCAATTCACGATCCTGCTGACTCCGGTTGCAATCCCTCTATCCAATGTGAACTCCTAATCCAACCACTCCCGGTAAGTTTTCAAGTTATAACAGCAACAGCTCTTATCTGATTTATTCCTTAGGTAATCTTCGGTACACCGCAGTCCTCTCTGAACTGTTCCAATTCTGGTAGTATTCTCCCAAAGCTCGTACTAGTTGAATAAGTTTACCTCGACACAACCAGCTAAAATCAACAGCTAAGATGATCTCTGTCCTCCAAAACTGGTCCCTCCTATTAACTGCTTTTATCCAAATACTGCTTCTCTGCTGTCCGGCTACCGTATCCTTCCTAAGTTCCAATACTGGTCAAACTCAAGCCTCTCAATTGTTCCAATCAACTCCTGGTACGTTTTAATAGTTTAATTATCCAAATCTAATCTTGTTTATTTCATATGACCTTCTGCACTCCAACCAAATGACAGATCTCTTGTTCCAATATAACCACCAATGTCAATTATAATAATGATGTATTTAAATGTTACACTCACCAATAAATCCAATGCAATAGTACTTCAATATCTTCCTTATAATTCACAGTTTAAATAATCTCTCCAGTTGATTACCCACTATTTTCAATATTAATATTTCATTTCATTATAACCACTACGTAGATTTTAGTATAGCCATACCATTTGTATTTTTACCAAATAATTATACAAATTAGGCAGCAATTTCTAGTTTTTTTTATTATAAATTACACCTCGCAGAATTACAGATACGTACATTTTTCGTTGAGTTTTTTATGTAACTACTGTTTTAAACAAATTTTGATTTCCACTAGCTACAATTATTATAACACTCTATCTAAAATTAAATATAACAATATTACAGGATTATTATTAAGCAAATACAATCATCAATCGTAACCTTGGCTTGTTCTTTTATACCTTGACTGCAATCAACACCCTTACATATTCAATTAATGCTTTACGAACTTTTTACCTATCTTATGTTTCAATTGATTTATCAACCTTAACATCTTTTCAAGATTTAATTAAACTAATTCTCCAAATGTATTCATTTTTTAAAATATTTTATTAATGTAATCAATTAATCTTTCCTCATGTATCATAACACAGTGTTCGTGAGCAGGAGATTACAGCAGGACTAAGAAAGGGTCATGGCTCTTGAATTCAGAAGGATTGCCGTATTGGAGGTGGTATAAGAGCAGTACAAGGTGGGTAATAATCTTGTTCTATCAACGCTAAAGCAAATAAACGACAATTTATAAAAGTGCAATTAATTATAAACAATTACTTACCGTATTATATAAAGTTAATAGTATACAATTAGAATTGAGAATTTTTCATGTTTGGTTTTGGAGGCTACTGATTAGGGTGGGGCGAAAAAATGAAAATACAAATTTTGAATAGCACTACATCTCAAAACTTGTCTTTGGATGTGGCGGTAAACCACAATTTTTTTCAGATTTTTTAAACGTCATCTTTTGCCTCCAACTTGACTTTGAATTTTACATTATGCACCAAAATATTGTATTACCCTACTGGAATGGGATAATGATTCTAATCGGGAGAGCTGTGCCATATATTGCGAAACACAAAACATATCTGTGACACAGAAGAACAAGTGGCACCATTATTAACATATTAACTGCTTAAGCTCGAAATATATCGACACCTGACAGCTGACAGTTCACTATGTGCCTCGCGATTGTGTGTTTGGTGAGTTATTTGTTGAACAAATACAGTAGCAATTTTGTGTATTTACAGTTAAAGTTCGTGCGATGTGGCTTAGTGATTCTAATACTACGTAAAACTTTTTATAATAATATGTATTATTTATGACGTAATGTAAAGAAGTTGATTTTACATTTGCAGGTAAAAATGTCGACCCAAACTAGAAGTAAAATTAATGATATAATTATTGGTGTGCCAAAAGATTTCAGTGGTAATGTTTTGCCAACTTACGAAGCCGTTCTTAAGTGTTACTTGTGGTTAAGACATAAACTTAAACAAGATTAAAAAAAGGAACCGACAATTACTGAAATAGCAAACGCCTTAACATTAAAATGTCGACAAATATGGGAAAAAGCCTCAATACCGACACTTTCTGAACCTCGCATTAAATCTCTCATTCAGAAATATCATAGCAATTATATGCGCTTGATGAAGCAACCAAAAAGTAAGTTGAATAGTGATACATACAAAGAAAATTTGAGAAAATTCAAAGAAGACTCTAGAATTCAGTTATTTGATATTGCCGCCTGCAAATGCGATTTCACGATCACTATCACTACGTGCAAGTGTGAAAAGATACGGAAAATGCCTATGAATGAACGAGCTTTTCTCACAGACCAACGAACTTTAAGAAAAATGTTCATTGGGAACATTGATTCTCTGATGACTAAGAAATTATCTCTACGAGAGAATAGAAAAGTTAAAAATACTGCGGTACGTGTTGCTGACTCAAATTTGGACAATGCATCAAATAGTGACAATGAATTGCATGAAATAAATATATCTGAGCCTGCGCCAAAATATCAAAAGATCGACGAATACGATAACGAACCTTTTAATCAGTCTGGAACTTCAACATCATCAACAATATCAACTCCAATATCTAAACAGCTTCAAATGAGAATTAAATTACCCACATTGGCTAAAACATGTGACAGAGCCGCTGCAGCCATTGCCTCTGCCGTTTTACAAGATGTAGGAACGATTACCAAAGATGAAACGTCGAGGGTAATCGATAAACGTAAAGTCCAAAGGGAGTAAAAGCTCGTGTTGCATTGAAAGAAACAAATGAGAGCAAAGTAGTCCGTGCTTTATTTTTCGACGGTTCGGCGGAGAACGTTAAAGAGGCGATCCTAACCTTTTTCAAAAAAATGGAATTAGACTTCAGCATCTTACCTGTGTTGGTTGCGACGGTACCAATGTGAACATTGGAAACAAAGGAGGTGTTATAAGACTTCTAGAACAAGAAGTTAAACATCCCCTTCAGTGGTTCATTTGCCAACTGCATGGGAATGAACTTCTTTTGCGCCACCTATTTCAGCACCTTGATGGTAGCACAAGCGGACCACTGAAATTTTCTGGACATATCGGCCAATTGCTAGAAAATTGTGTGCAGTTACCCATAAAGGAATTTGCGAGAATTGAGTGTGAAATACCATCTGTTGGCAGCAAAGAATTGAGTACAGATCAAAAGCATCTCTGGGACATATGCCATGTTATCGCTAGCGGGAATTGTTCTTTTAGTTTTTCCAAACGTGAACCTGGGAAATTGTCTCATGCGAGGTGGCTCACTACAGCCAATCGTATACTAAGAGTGTATGTTGGAACAGAAGCACCGTCAAGCAACTTGAAAATGTTGGTTCAATTTATACTTAAAGTTTATGCACCACTATGGTTTAAAATAAAGACCCATCCCTCATGTAAAGATGGGGCTCGTCATACTTGAATGACCATTAGATTGACCAAATATTTGAGTAATGATTTGAAAAAGGTAATAGACCCCGTCATTCAAAGGAATGCTTATTTTGCTCACCCGGAGAATATTTTGTTGAGTATGATAACTGATGACAGGAGATATGTACGAGAACTAGGACTGAGGCGTATCCTTAAAGCTCGACAAGCCAAAAACAAAAATTGTACAAGACTATTCAAAATCCCGTCTCTTAATTTCGCTGCCGCGAACTACATTGACATGATTAATTGGTAGGCACCTAACATAACTCAGCCACCTATTTAAAAAACATCTCTGATGAAGATTTAAAGTTTCTTATTGAGCAAAACCAAACACCAATGCTACAATTTTCAAGATTTCCATGTCACACACAATCAGTGGAACGATGTGTAAAATTAATAACCGAGGCTAGCACATCTGTCGTAGGACCTGACTCAAGAGATGGTTTCATTCGAGCCAGAATCAAATCAAGACAGGATCTGCCAAGTTTTGAAACTAAATCAAATTTTCACGTAATTTGAAAGTTTAGAGTTGCTGTAGCATGGTCCAATTTTACTTGTTTTCAAATGTTTGTGTTTATTTCCATTTAATGTACTTAATAAAATGTATTTGAAAAACGTATTTGTGCTTATTCACGTGTGTCTAACTGTTATAAACTAACAGCATTGCATGGTAAACCGGGCAAAATATTTAAGGGCAAGTTGGAGGTGGAAAACATTTTGCAAATTGAACGAGTTTTTGCAAATACATTATTCATACCAATTGGCAACTTTTGGCGGGTCATGCGTCATAAAAAAAATAAAATAATTTTTTTGCCATTTTTCACCTCACCCTACTGCTGATGTCTAGTTTGACTTAATAGGTGACAATTAATTTCAATACACAGTTGAAAAATATTTGCAAATCAAATTTACATAACAAAGCAACTAGATAATCGAACCCAAAGTCCTGAAAGAGTCTTAAGTGTTATCATTTTTATAATTTGAAACTTTTGAATATCTAGGCATAAATCAATTTAAAATAGAGTAGTCAGTGCATATTTAAAATAGGCGCCGTAACGTAGAGCCTTAACAATATATATGGAAAAAGAAGTGGGGGAATATCAGTGTGATTTTAGGAGTGGCAGGTCCACAATAGACCAAATATTTACATTGAGACAAATTCTACGATTATGATACAAACTTGCACCATCTATTTATAGATTTTAAGCAAGCGTACGACTCCATAATCAGAAGCAAGCTGTATGAAGTTCTGGAAGAGTTAAAATTACCGTGTAAATTACGAAAGTTCGTTAGGATGTGACAGAGACTAAAGCCAAAGTTAGAATACCAAACCAGTTATCAGAAGAATTTGACATCAAGCAAGGGCTCCGACAAGGAGACTCATAATTAACAACTTTATTTAATATAGCCCTAGAATAAGTAGTAAGAAAATTACCAATGAACCCAACAGCGGTAGTCTTTAAAGAAGCGGCAGAAGGCGTAGGGCTAACAATAAACCCCGAAACGCCAAAGTACATGGTAGCATCACGAAACCACACAACAACCGAAAGTAACCGAGAAGTTACAGTTAATCAAGAAAAATGTGTTCAAGTCGATAGCTTTAGATATCTAGGCTCAATAATCACTGAAAAAAACGAAACAGTATTAGATGTAAATGCCAGAATTCTAGCTGGCAATAGATGCTTTATGCATTAAATGAAATGTTTAGATCAAAGAAGCTCTCAAGAAACTCCAAAGTAAAGATTTCTATAACAGTGGTAAGACCGGTAGTAATGTATGCCTGAGAGACGTGGAACTTAACGAAAAAAGACGAAGACATGCTGGGAGTATTGGAGCGGAAAGCGTTAAGAAGGATATACGGTCCCGTGCTCCCGTGTGTGAAAACAATATATGGAGAATAAGGACAAATACAGATCTAAGGACATTATTTGAAAGGCCAAGTATACTGATGGAAATAAAAAACAGAAGGATAAGTTTTCTGGGACATGTAAGCCGTATGGAAGATGGAAGATATACAAAAAGAGCTTTACACGGGAAATTGGAAGGTAAAAGAAGGAACCCACGCCCGAGGAAAAGATGGATGGACTTAGTGGAAGAGGATTTAAGAGAAAAGGGATATAAAAACTGGAAACAGAAAACTAAAGACAGGAAAGAATGCTCACATATAGTAAAGAGAGTAAAAGAAATGTAAGAGACGAGCGCCCCTGATCATGATACCAAGGGGTGGAACAGGCGGCTAGCCACCGCCCTCGGTAAAGAACAGGCTTGGAAACCGAAAGGAGGCGATGGTCCAAGAGGACTTTGAAGCCAGAGATAGACAGATAGATAGATCATTAGGTCTGTTAGTTAGCCCAGCTCCATTCCAGCGATCTTGTTACGACTATTTTCAGGCCGAATTATAGGATCGCTTAATGCATAGCCTCACAACTGGAGAGTTCTGACACTTCTCAGCAGTTTTTGTATCCTGCCCGACAGCTGCTGCAGGAACAGTTGCAAACGAGTGAATCGCATAAAAATAAACAAAGCCGCCCGCGCGAATGACTGCACTCCGTTTATCACTTATTCAGGAGCTTCGGGCGAGCAGTCCCCGGAGAAGCCCGGAATGGCTCCTGGTAAAAGCGATGTCACAAACCTGACCAATGCTAGATTCTCTTGGTCGGCCGTCGCCGCCGCCGCGGTTATCCAATTTTAAATGTAACGAAGTTCTGTCACAGGTGATTAATGGCAAAGCTTTTGTTACTGTGAAAAAGCTGTGTTATTCCAAAGTGAATATTTTATTCATAAGCGCTTATAAAAGGTAAACGGCTTTGTGCGTGTATAAATTTATTTCGCCCCGAGTTAGCCGGAAATGTGAGCGGTTATGCCTGGAAGTACGACTGTGACAACGCGACTCAACTGAAATGGAATTCTCTCCTCCCGCTTTTGCTGGAAACTATAAACATACAACGAGCTGGAAATTATTCGATCGTCCAATTGATATTGTCAAGTTATAACTTTATTTTGATATAGTTTAATGTGATCAAGTGCCCTAATTTACTGATTGATGCCACAATTGTGGCACACCAGCACTTGCAAAAATTAAATTATATATAAAATATCACGCTCAAAAGTAGCCTTTTCATCAAATTTCTTCAAACTCATTTCATGTAACTTACACTTTTAGAACTATTAACATTAAAAACAAAATTTACTGAACTGATTACTAAAGAACTGCCCCAAATATTTAAAATCAGTTAAGGCACCTTAGAATAATAATAATAATAATAATACCACATTTATTTACCGAATGAAGATACATATGATACAAAAAAAATGTAGATATAAATTTGTACATAGGACATAGTTCAGTTAGCGAGCAAAAAAGAACAAGCTAACTGATCTACCACTATGCCTTATTTATACTGTTTTTCCTATATGAAAGGATCTGAATTTTTAGTTGCTACTATGATGTACAGTTGGCGCCATAGAAATTCGAAAATCCGTTCACATTTCGATGAAGTCAACAGTACATATGTAATTTAAGTGGTAACCCTATCAGGAACTCTGTACACTGAGTCTTATCTGAATTCAAGAAATTGTGTTTGTCCGCTGTATTTTTGTTATGTTTAATTTTGACCTGAGATTCGGATAAAAAATGAAAAAAAAAATGAAAGGAATGTCTAAAGAACCAATCTGCTATCTCGCAAGAAACAAGGAGTAATTGTAGAGAAGCTTCGTTATGTGTGTTTGTTCGTCTGTGCGATTCTTTAGAATATTTAAGTTTTAACTTCAGATTCAAATAGAAGCTTAAAAAGGAGAACACTAATGTCTGAAGAACCAAGCTCTTATCTCGTAAGGAGTATTGACAAAATGGCAAAAGCACTTTGTTATGTATGTTGTTCTGTCTCTGCGTCTTGCGGCATTTTTAAATTTTGACTATAAGTTCGTATAAACGATGAAAAAGTAAAATAGGAATGTCTAAATAATCAAACTCCTATCTCGTAAGAAACACGGATAAAGTAGTGAACAAATTTAATTTCTCTTTAGTAAAAGATTTTTGCAGTTTTTGTTTAACCCCGCAACTGCGCTACTGCAAGCAATAAAATGTTTATATAAATTTTTTATTTTAAAACTTTCCACTACGGCAGATAAACGGTGTTTCACAACTGCCTTTCCTCTTTCTGCATCTGTCGTGGGACAAAGCAGTTTCGCAGTTTTAGAATGTTAAGGTCGTGAATGATGTTATCTCTCCATCTACAGCATCGTATTCCTCTAGAGTACCTTCCATCTGGTTCATTCATCGTACTCCTTTCTCTGCCACACTATAATATATATAGTATCATTTAAGTCGTTGCATCTTTATCCACCCGACTAAATCTGAGTCCATACCTAATCTCCTCAGCTACTGGTTCAGTCGAGATCATCATACGTACATCCAGAACAATATAAATTATCTCTCTTTTGCAGACCGGGCCTATGATTCCATACGTGAATTTATGGTAAATTACAATACAGTATTATTTAATAATTTAGCTGATACGTTGTCTATTCCTAGAACTTTCATTTGTAACAGCTTGGGTCTCCCTTTGTTCTTCTTATCAGTTGCCAGACTTGTTAACTTGTTTCTCCGTTTGTCTTTTAGATTCTCGGTACGCTCTAGGTTCTCTCAGTTTTAAATTGTCATATTTATAGTAGTGCATAAATTCGTTAAAAACTTAAACAGTAACTTTTGGAAAAAACGCTGGGACCCATTTTATATTTATTTTGGCATTCTTTCAAATAAAATCTATACATACAGGGTGACCCGTGTAAGAGGTATAAAGTCATATATGTTTTTTTTTAATGGCAACCCCCTTTTTTTATTACGAAATTTGAAAGAACGCATTTTTTTACTTACGCAATGTTAATTTTTTGAGTATAGGTCAGATGATCAAAAATTAAGAAAGAATTTAAAAATTGCAAAATACTAAATTTAATTGCAATGACTATTCAATTCACCTGTCAGCTGTCAAAAAATGACCAATGAAAATCCAGAATTCTGACGTTTCTTGACCAATCAAAAAAATATCAGTGGATATATCTTCCTAGAAGGTATTCAAGTGACTATTTTTAACAAATGCGATTTTTATTAGAAAAAGTCAATATTAGTGTTCTGTTACTATAGAAATTGCATAGTTTGTTGCTAGATTTACTGAAAACTAATTTGAAAAAGTAGTTTGGTTCATTAAATAGTCCCTCGAATACCATTCTTAGTCAAAGTTAAGTAGATTATTTTTGCGGTGGTATCGCTACTCATGTCCATTGCGCTTGGGATTAGGACTCGTGCTAGCGCACTCGTCCTAATCTTACCAAAGCGCAATGGACATTCGTGACACCACCGCAAAAATAGTCGACATAACTTTGACTACTCATGGTATTATAAGTGATAATTTCAAAAGTAACTAAATTATATGTACAAATTGTGCACCGTTGTCTGCCTGACAGTAACTAGGACTACCGACCTGTTTTTTATTGATTGCTGTCATTTATAAAAGCGTAAAATCATACTTCTTCAAATAGAATGTAAAATTCCGTAATAAAAAAGGGGGTTGCCATTAAAAAAAACATCGATGACGTCATACCTCCTATGCGGGTCGCCCTGTATGTATAGATTTTATTTGAAAAATTCCAAAAGTTATATCTTGAATGTTCAACGAATTTATCCACTACTTTCGAAAGCATTGTATTCTAATGCGGCAGTGTTTATCGTCTATATTTCTCGCCTGGTTGCTGAAGTTGCAATTCCAATCCGTGTTGTTAACGGCGAACGCATGTAACAGCCTTGAGACAGGCCAGGTGCGATACAGTAATTTCAAAATAGGGTTTGTAGAAACACCATGTTACCATGGTTAGAAAGAGCTAGGTATACGTCGCCACTATCGATTTAGGAAATTGGAAGGGATCGCCTCTGATTTCCAAATTTTACCGTGAAAACACTTCACTTTCTAACAGCGTTATAAGAGTTTGACGTGTGCCTTTTTTACCGCCCGGCTGCTTTGCCGTTGGGCCGCACATTTAAGATTCTGCTGTGCCGTGAGATCAACACAGCCTTCAAGCTAATTTGAGCTGAAGTTTAGCACCGAAAATTCGGACGAGTTAAGACTTGTGTAGGTTTGTCACCTCGAATTGTGAGTGTAAAATACGGATGTTTTTGCCACAGGAAGCTATACGTCGTGGTTTAGTGCGAGCTTCTCAGCTTTAATTGCGGATTTGTAATTAATGTTACTGTTAAAATGTATTAGGCTTTGGAAGTGTGTTTTGCGGAAGCGGACTACCTTAGCTCAGTCTATTGCTTAGACCCAGGGTGTATAGCCGCATCGTTTACGTTGTTCGAAGTTGCCTTTCTGCGAAGGCTTCACACTATCACACTCTTGTGAGGCCCGACCTTATGTTAAACAACCTTTGTTGGTAGCCCGCATGGCTGTTTGAATGAGCCTCCTGTTTTGTAGAACAAGCTTCGTGGCAATATCTACTCTTTTATGACTGCCCAGCCTCTTCTAAAGTATTGAAACATAGTGTAATACAAATTTGGGAATTACTTTTGTTTTGTGTTTGTGGCTCCATTTGGAGCTAAATTAGAAGGAGAAAGCGTAATTCATTTTGTAAACGTTTGTACGGTTGCGCCAAAAAAAATGGGACAGTTAGGTCTATTTTCGCGATTATTCCACCTTTCGTCACTGCATTTATATGCGGCATAATTACTTTGTCGTATTATTTCTAATTTGGAATTGTTTGGCAGATGTCAAATATTCAATATTGCAATATGACATATTAATAAAACAAATTCAAGCAGGTAGAATTGGACAAAAATCTGTTATAAAAGTTGTCCCATTTTTTACTGGCCGCAACTGTACAAACTGGCCACGCCCGTTACTTGTGATTCTTGGACCCTAATTTTCGCAAATTAACAACAAGATCCGTTCCATGTTTTTGGGTGTGCAGCGTTAGGGTTAGTAATATAGTCGTGCTAACTCGAATGCAGCCAATCGAATAATTTTTAGGATCCGAACTCTGTCTTTTTTATATAGCATTTTTATTCTTAGGGGAAGGCGTTTGGAATTTTGACTATGTATTGACCGTGTCTGATTATTGTTTGTTTCTTCGATTCACTTTAACATTAGAATAAAATACATTTTTATATTTTTTTGTATTTCGCTCAGTAAGAGTTAATTTGTAGAAAGTCTAATAAAGTTTGATCTTCCAGCGGAAGGATTTAATAAGTTTTAACTATACAGAAGCTAATTAAAAATTGTAAAGAAGTTCTGAACAACTACAGCCAAAGCATTTATGTTTCTGGTTAACGAATGTCTAGTAAACAAAGAGACTCCTACGTAAGTATTCTTAGCCAGACTGTGGGCAGGCTAGACTAAATGAAATAATGAAAGAAACCTCAGGTGGCATTTGAAATTTACTACTTTGACTAACCTGAAGCAGAACCGGACTTTATGAATGCCGTGAACCATCCCCTCCGATAGCTAGCCGTGGACAATCGTGGGTTTTAATGGCGTTGCCTGTCAACGCAAATTGATGTGTGGTAAGTGCGGCCAGTTGTTGTAAAATCCCGTTTGTGTCATAACACGTTTCTCCGTCGATTATTCGGTACGCCTCTCCGCTATTGCAACTTGCTCTTCTATTTTTATTTCTACAAATATTATTCTCGATTGAAACTGATTCTCTTATCCATTCCTGAATTTACATGTAGGTACCTTCTATCTGATTTTCTGAATGGTATTGCATGATTTATTGTACTTTCTGTAGCAAAATTCTTCTGTGAATTTTAGCAATTTTATTTTTTTCCTGGCACATCTTCCACTTTTTTTGGGCGTTATGTTAATACAACTTATATAAATAATTTCAAACCCAAACAGCACCAGGGTCATAGACTTTTAAAAAATTTAATTCGCGCAACACCTTTAAACCCATTTTGATTCAGTACATGCTTCAGATTTTTGCAGAGAATTTTCAAAATGGATCCTTGTAAGAGGTATTAACAAATAGCAAGCAATTGGCTCTTAAAAGTAAACAAGAAGGTTTAGAATTAGAAAATGGAAATGTGACCAGAAGTTACGAGATGTTCAGATATCTTGTAACGTTTCGCTTCTAATTAATCACTGTTGAGCCGTAACCTGAAATTACGAGCGTTTAATCTTTGCGTTTTATGTTACTTGCGCTCCAGAGTGCCCATGGCCGGAGGTTCGCCGCGGTGCGCGAACGACACGACAGATCGTTCAGCGCGTATTTTTACTATCAAGTTTGTTCAGAAAGAAATTATCCCGAAAGAGAGAACTTCGGTTCCCCGACCTGACCCGTGACTCTCAGCCGAAGAGGGCTCCGGTCTCTGCCCAGTTGCGCCACCAGAATTATTCGAGGAGATCTCGATTCAAATCCCCGAAGAATAACCATTAGTTAACCCGTACCGCAGTCTAAAAATAATTATCCGTCTTGTAGATACATTTACTTTAGGTAAATAGTCACCCACTTCCTGATAATTTCGTAATTAAAGGCGACGTACACCTGAAGATCGGGGCACGTTGTTCTAGCCAATTCAGGGTCACAAAACCTTCATAATTTCGTAATTGAAAGCAACGTATACCTGGAGGTTGGGACACGTTGTTCTAGCCAATTCAGAGTCACGAAACCCCCAAAAATTCTTAGCTGAAAGCAACGCATACCTGGGATTCAGACCCATTATGTTTTTGGCAAACTCCTAGCCACAAAACTTTGTAACTGTCATAAGCGGGTGCCTGTAAGTCGGCGTCGTGGGTAAACAGCGCTAAAACTGCCCAGAAGCTGAACTATGTTGTACAGTAAAGAGTTTTTCTGAACGTGCAGGCCTCGCTGTAATTCCACAGCTCGGCCGCGCTAGATTCTTTTACCGAAACACAGCCTGAATTTCCTGGCATAGTAAGCGTTTCCCCAGGTCTAAAATCAAGCTGTCCACCCGCTATCAAAAGGAGATAACCTCTCGCTGCCCTCTGCTACCAGCATACCGAATTCCACAGCTGTACACGTGGAGACATAGTAATGTAACAATGTAACAAGGGAAAGTAACCCAAGGTGGTATCCCAATGAACAATTTTTGTTTTATAAATGTTCTGTAAATATCACCGTCACCAACTTATAAAACCTTTGGTAATATACATTGTTGCTGACAACCTCTCTGTTACCACTATATACGTCTTAAAGAGTTTAAATGGCGGGTTCTATATGGGTTACCGTGACCACTATTTGGTACCCTTATATAACTCTAAGTTTTATAAGAACAAGTGTTAGAGATGCAACTGCTACCATTATATAACCTCTTATAGGCTCCTTATAGGCCCTATAGGCCTTTTAGTCGAAGGGACGGCAACGTTTCCGCAACCTTTATAAACATTCTCTATAATGGTAACAAGAACGTTTAGGCAACCTTATCAGTGTATTGGACATCCCCCTTGCTCTTGCGCTTAGCAATGTCCTCTATACTTCTCTTTATGTGTAGTTAAGTAAATTATTAAGTAGGTATAACTTTGTGTTCCAACATGAAGTCTTCTTTTCCTTCAATTCCTTCTACTATATACAAAAATATATTTACTGATAAAGAGATTGCAGGACAGTTATCATGGCTAAAATTTTACGGCAATTCCTTCTGGACTGTATAATTTGCATTTGTACCTATAGAAACTTAAAGCGCCACCAATATAACAAATATTTTAGATTTTCAGTAAAAAACATAAATTTTGCATGTTTCTGAAATTTATCACTTCTTCATAAAAATGCATACAGAATAATTCACCAAGTCGAGTCTTGAATAAAAATGCATTATTATGCTGTGTATATTGCATTTTGAATGTGTTATTCTACATTTTTCTAAACAATACCAATATGGTGTCCAAAAATGCACCAAAAATATGGCTGACGTATAAAATAAAAGAGCCAAGGGAACATTATAAAACCAATATGTTACTTCTGGTGTGCTTATAAATACACCGAAACCTTTATATAAATTTGGGTAACATTACGGCGTTAAAGTGTTGTTATATAACTTTTTAGAGTGTTTAAAGTTACCCGAAGTGTTATTATATAACTTATGGTAACGTTCATTACCACGGGTGATGATAATCTCCTTAAGAAAGAGCCGTCACTACAAGGCTCATTATATAACTTCCAAGTTTATGAAAGTCTGCAAGAATCATAACCTCAAATATTATTCCGCGCCATAACCTATAAATTAGATACTGATGGTATAGAATGCAGGATTTAACACAAATTTCGTTCAATTTTTCGACGAGAACTACTACTGGATTTTACTTTTTTCAAGTTAGTTTTTCCATTTTTCACTAAACAATAAAGTACACAAATGTCTATAGTCGTATATTCTGGCTATGAATGCCAATCAACTGTGTAAATTTGTTAACGGAGTGTCTCTCAACGTTACTAATGGTTTTGTAAGAGGAACCGTGGTTACAAACTCACAAAAACAACATATATATTGAAGTTTTATTGCAGTGTTTTTGAACACAAATAATGCCCAAGTTCTATAAAGGTAACTGCTACTACTATGGGGACAGTAAGATTTATATTTAACACAGCAGACACCTATATGGGAACTGAATACTATTGGTTTTATAAATTGGTAACTACAGCTTTATAAAACCTCATTATATAACCTATAGTAACCGTTACTATAAGTGATTTAAGTTGGTGATGGAAACGTTTCTGTTGCCACTTTATAAAACCTAAAGCTCTTGGGCCTTTTAGTAACTTTACATACCCGCTATAAAACTTCGCAATCGTTTAGTAACCTTATAAACTTCCAATATAAACTCACAACCTTAATAACACCCTTATAAAACTTAGCAGTTACTTGTAGTGATGAAAATGTTCATTGGGATATAAACATTTATTTGCTTTCAATAAATAAAGTAACTGATAACACCACATATTTACTGCACTTATTTTGACATTTGAACTAACCATCTCTTAAATTCGCAGTACTACCAACAGCCGCCGATTACCCTGGACATTCCTGTGCCTGTCAACCAGTGGAGAAATGAATCTGCGCCTGCCATTTGGGTGGCCTAGCCCCAAGTGGATTATAATAAGAATTTATTTTGTATATGTATATGATTATAGATCATTTACATGCTTATTTAATTTTATCCTTAATGCCTGAACTGTGCATAGTGGCGAATAAATGTAATTTCTTAAACTGTAATCATTAAACCAGTCAAGGTAAATTTAAATCGAACCTGGACGCAAATTGGAACTGCCAATTATTTGGGCAGTACTATTGAATAAATACACCGAGAAATATTACAACCTTGATGTAATCTTGTGTCCAGACACAAGCGAAACAGATATCATAAATTAGATCAATCAAGGAAAATCAGAACTAGTTTGAAGGCACTGTATATAGAATATCGAACATGATGCTGATGTATGCCCCGAATGGAAGTTCAAAAGAGTGAATACATTCGAAGCAGGATACATCTTCATAGAAATAGAATCGACACAATAGAGTAGAAAAAACTGATGCAGCTGAGTCACCTTCTACTGTTACAGTACACAAGGTTGCCGAAAATAATTTGGAGTTACACACAAGGAAAACGTAGGTTATGGCAGTAAGGAGACAGATAGGAAGAAAAGGCTTAAACGGTAAACAAATTTGCCATATCTACAAGGTGAGCCACGTAATATGAAGCACTTTACTATTGGGTAATATAACCCAATGCACACATACTACGACAACGCGGACAGGTACTAAATATTTACTGAAGAAACATATTGATCCAAGTTGTTGAGCCTTCATGATGTTAAAGCAACTGAAAATGAATTTTGAGAGCTTTATTCCTGAAAGTACTAAAATCGTTTTAAGCGTAATCTGCTCTACTTTGGCTTCTGGTGAAGGCTTTTTGTATGTGTATTATTACTAAGGATGTAACATATTTGATTATCAGTTGTTCTGGTGATTTCAAATTAATAGAGTTAGAATGTTTAGATATGGTTGGTTCACTCTATCGAAAAAGTAAGAAACTCCTGTCGATAAAAAATATCTATTGGATATTTTTGTCCTGGAACTGTAGAAACGTTAATTAATGTACCACCATATGATGGAATACTCTTATCTTCTGAAGGGCTCTAAAACTGAAATTAGTAATGTCATTTATACGAAAACAAATAACTTCACGGCCCTCTAGAGGATAAAAGTATTTGATCATTGTATTTGTGTTTAATCACTCCATATGATGTATACGTCACGGCGGTAATAAAATAATGTGTCAGAGCTTAAATGCTCTACAGGGTGTATGGTAAATATACCATCAAATTCTGCAGTTTAATTAATGGTGGTAAATCGAGTCGAATTCTCTTTCTAATTTTTGTCTACCATGTATGGTTTTCAAGAAAATTTAGAAAGAAGCTTGATGAAAATCCCTTTTACAATGAAGATCTACTACTTGATAACTTTTGGATTTTGTACTTTTCTGCCTTATTTAAGGTGGTTATGTAGGTTGCTATTACTGAGTTAATAAATATTCTACTGTCAATGTCAACGTTCTGCCAAATCTTAAAATTTGAAATTGAAAATTATTAGTAGTATTCCATATGCGAATTAACAGATATGCATTTAATCTACGGTGAAGCTTTAGGAAATTCTAATGCTGCAGTTCGGTTGTTCGGCAGGACTTTCCAAACAGGCGAATACTGTATAGAAGCACCTTTAAAGTAGTAGACCAACAATTAAGGAAAACCGGTTCGTTAATTACACAGAAAAGAACAGTGGCTGAATAAACATCTTCTTCTTTGGTTCGTTAGCTGACGGTTCGGGCGGGACGTCCCCGCAACGAATACGCTGCTGTCGGTGCCGCTGGGTCTCGAATTCCATTTACGATTCATTTCCATTCTTGACGATCTTTGGCGACGTCTCGGTCATCGATAACCGGTACGCTGATTCTTTATGTCGCTCTCGATATTCTTTAGCCAGGTTTCCTTCGGTGCCGATCGCTGAATTCTCCAGTCTGCCGGACGATCTCGCCAAAGAAGTTTACATGGCAAACGGTTATCATCAGTAGGGTGTTTTGAAGTGTTCTGAGACAAGGTCAGGTCAAGGTTGCCACCCCCCACCACTCGACCAGCCACCTCCCACTACCATAAATATTAAGGTCAAGGCTAAGTGTTGGTGGGAGGTGGCTGGTCGAGTGGTGGAGGGTGGCAACCCTGACCTGACCTTGTCTCAGAACACTCCAAAGAAAAAATATTTAAAGTCAAGGACTTCAGCTTTTAAGTTCAAGGACCTCTGCTTTTAAGTTCAAGGCTAAATCGTATTTGGATGGTTACCTTGACTTAACCTTGTTCCAAACCCTTTCAAACAAGAACCTCCACGAACTGCGGGGTTGTGAGATTCATATTGTTGAAATGATGCGCGCTCGTTGGCGTAGAAGAATGTACTTGTGAAGACGGCTAAAGGAACAACGACAATGACTAAACCGAAAAAAAGTGTTATAAATTCATTTATTACGTATAAATACATTAATTAGGAATTGTCAAGTCTAGTGCACTAATTCTTTGTAAGGCATCACTTATGTTAAGTTGATCCGCAACCAAAAATTGTTTGACCTCTTCTAACTCGTTTTGTAATTGTTGCAACTTTTTACACATCTTCGCAAAGACGCAATGTTCGGACCAGCGCAAATGTTCCTCTAGAGGATCATCTCCCGGTACCCATTTGTGGATACGAACCCGTGCAAGCGAGGCTGCAGGTATGACACCAGTCCAGTTTTTGTTGGTCTGGATGCGGTGCTCGTATCGGCGGAGGTATGGCGGAAATACTTCGAGACACATGGTTAAATGAAAACTAGCGACTGCTACTCTGTAAGGTTGTGACACGCTTATATAGTTGGTAATCCAGAATGAGAGGGGGGAATAGCTGTTCAAGGCTGACCGGGCGACTCCACTAGGATGGGAGCCTTGAGATGAAATTCCACATACATAACAGGAATGTCGTTGACTGCTTTAAATTTCAGCACTTCACCCCTTTTCAAGGTCTTTCCAGTCAACTCTGTAGCGCTAAGATGGCTATCATTCAAAATAATTGTAGGAGTTGCAGGATTCGTATTGACAGAAGATATAACAGCCTCAGCGGATTGAACTGTATAGTTTAATTTACCGGATAGTAGAATATACCAGCCTTCAGGGTTAACTCTTAGACTTGTAAAGTGTATGTCCTTTTCATAGTAAAAATCCGCCAAGTTCTCGAAAAGAAACAGTTGAGGAGGAGGATCAGTGGAATGATCTGAGGGATGGCAAGATGATGCCTTCCAAATTTATCCAGCGGCATTATAGTTTACTCTAACGCTTCTACGCACACTCGATTCGCTTAACTGCTACTTCGTTGAAATGCTATTTCTAACTGACCAATTTTCTCCCCCACCACTAGTTTTGGTACTCCTCCTACTTGACCGTGACCGTGGGCAACCTTGTAACTCTCTTCTACCACTACCTTCGAAAAGTAGATAAAAAAGGGCAGGTAGGAGTAGGAATCGCAGAACATCTTCTTATCCAGTGCAACTAAGAATGGAAACCATTACCAAAGTTCTTGGCTTAGTGAAGAGCGGGCAAGCAGTGTTCGATGGTGTCACGAAGTTTAAACCGCAACAGTGTCCAGTGCTCCTTGGCAGTAGTACATATAGATTAAATAATTCACAGACTAAGTTTGTATGTGTGGGTCTACAAACCAGCGGTGGATTTGTACCAGTAATACAAATACGTGGAAATCACAATAATTGGGTTCAGCTGATGGAACCCGAGTGGGGAATCCTGTTAGAAAATGAGGCAATTATAACAAATTATTTTTATTCCGGAGCTGGACAGTGGCCACCGCTTCAGTTGGGACCCATACTCCTATCATTCACAACGATTCAAGCGGTGAAGGTGTTACGCATACAGGGTCAGGACGGATCGGATGTTTACCTGGGGAGAGAAACTGTGGAAGAGCTGTACAGAGTTCGCACTCTAATTGGACGAAAATTAGCACAATTGAAGAACTTAAAGTTTCCTCAATTTTATTCAACAGCAATAACGCGAGCGCTAACTCAACCTGGGGATTATATTCAAAATCTACAGGTTACGTTACAAAACTTTGACGAGAAGGCTCTGTGTCTGTACGAACTGCTGACGTTTGCTAGGGACAGAGTTAGGTGTAATATTGAACTAGAAGCAATTGGGCAGCAACTGTCGTCGTAATGTGGATGTGTTACTCGGAGGCTGCTTGAGCGCCAGCTACAGATGTGCGCAGCGCCATAGGAAATCTGCAAGGTTTGTGTGAGAACTTAGCATTCGACGCAGGACATGAAGTTGTGTATGGTATGGAGCGGAGCGGATATACCAATAAAGAGTTGCACACGAGAGAAAGATTATATAAAAATGGTGCAGAAGTATGTCAATTGTTTCTAAATAATGTGATAAATCGAAGGCTCTTTGTAAATCTGATGGAAGGTCTCGGGTTACATCATGAGCTAAGTGAAGTAAACAAATTAATAGAAGAAGAAGAAGATGAAGCAAAAACTAAAGAAGAAACTAGAGCGAAAGAAACTAAAGAAGAAAATGTTACTAGTTAAGCTAGTATTTAAAATTTTTATATATTTTTGCACACAGTGAGAAATAAAAAAATATTTTTTTATATTATTGTATTATAGTATGTAATGTTTATTTGTTAGAGTTTTTTTTTACTGAAGAAACTACTACTTATACGTACAATGCTCTGACGAGAGTGGTCAAGCAGGTGTAACTCTTCTGCGCAAGTTTTATCATGGAGAGTGGGGGGGGGGGGGGTAGTATTACTTTGCCGTCCAGCTAGTTATCCGACCATAACTTTGTTGTGTCCTGACAAGTGTGAGTGCGCCAGTACCTTTAGCCGTTCAGCTAGTTCTCTGAGGCAACATGAAATTGGTTATCGATATTCAAGGATTCAAAACAACCGACAAGAATTTCACTCCAAAGGAATTTGCTGCTTACGATGGAACCAGTATTGCTCACCACGTGTTCAAACAACCCTGTCCTTTCGAAGCACTGCCTCAGAATTTGCAAAAGCAAGCCCGTTGGTTAATGAAAAACCATCATTGCATCGCCTGGAAGGATGGATTTACTCCTGCATACCTGTTCCCCACCATATTGCGGCGCCTTCTGCGGGACGCTGAACTGATATATGTCAAAGGGAGAGAAAAGGCTGAGTTTCTGAAACGCTACACCGCAACACCAATCATTGAAATTGCGGAGCAACCACCACTCAGTCCAACACAACCCCTTTGCATGTATCATGCTAAAACTTGTTGCTATTGTGCTTTGTTTAATGTTTACCATATATATAATCATTACTTAATGGAATAATAAAACAACATTTAAATTTTATTGTGTTTTTTTTATTTACAAACAATATATAATCTAACAATGTACAATCTAATGATCTACAAAGGCTGAATATCGTTCTACGTATACTTTATCCCTATGTTTTGAGCTGAAGACGTTTCTCAATACCTCTTCCACATTAAGGATCCTCCGCTTGAACCTCATCTTATCCATAGCTTCTTGTTGCCAGACTCCTTTCAGAGCTTCTTTATACGCATACGCCCACGTATGCAGATTGTACATCTGATTCTTCGAGTCGTCAAACTGCACACTCTTCTTCATTTTCCTTCTTTTCACAAATTTGTTCGTTCAGACCGATACTGGTCAACAGCCGCACCGTTTTGTACATTTTTTCTTTTTGGTGGGAGGAGGTTCTAGAGTTTGACTTTAAAATCAAGGTCGAGTGGTGGGAGGGGTTAGAGTTCGTCCTTGAAAATGATGTGATCTTGAAAATCACCTTAGCCTTCAACAATGACCTTGAACTCAAGGTCAAATCAAAATAAACAAAATAAACCATTTAAAAATTATATTTATTTAAATGTTACAGGTGATCAATATTTAAAATATATCTCCAGAAGAGCGAGCCATATCCACTCCTAACTTGAAGTGTGAACATGCCGGTTGGTGTAGAGTTAATTTTCGTTGTAAATTTACACAGTAGATCGAATACTGAGATACGTTCTTCCAGCATTTCAGCAAAGGGATGCTTTGGGTGGTAGTCCACATCCAGCGTCAGCGATGTATTTCCTTCTCTAGCAAAATATTTTAAAATGTTTTTTTCCAAATTGGCAATCAGTCGTTTCCGTTTTTCTTGTTGATTTTGGCTATCGCCAGCCATAGCACTCACTACATACTCGTCAAATTCCAAGTCTAAATTTCTGAGTCCCGAGGAATTTCTCACTATTTTATCTAAATTGTTTTTTGCATCTTCAAACCAGAAAGCACAGCACAACTTTACAGCGTGAAGAATCGTCACTTGGAGTCTGATCCATTATTTTATACGTAAACGAATAGTGTGCGAACTTGACGTAAGTTATAAAACAACTAACGAGACCATGATAATGCGCAACCTTTTATACTTTCGATTATCTCGAAGGTCATTGCCGTTTTTCATTAAATAGTTTAAGGACTCGGTGGTCTAATGATATGACGCCTGGGGAGCATTATATGCATTAAAGGGAATTCTAGACACTGCGCCTCAGGAGATCTGGGTTCGAATCCAATTTTTTAATATTATATTTTTTCAATAATCAGAAAGTAGACGGCAGTAGGAGTACAATGCAAAGAAAAAAGACCTGCTTCGGAGTATTACAATTGTTTTACTGCTTTTGTCAGAGCGTTGTACGTAAAAACCCGATCATGAAGAACGAGACAATACGCGATTGTGTTGGCTAGCACGTTTGCGGAAGTTTCAAATTCAACTCGAAAAACTACAGCGTTTGCGTGGAGGTAGTCCTTTTGATGGGAGCAGTCGATTACAACAATGGGTGCTTTGTCGACAAACTCATTGGGCGTGAATCAAGGCTCGTCAGTCTTGTTATAATAGGACGATTGAAACTTGGAGTACATTTCGTATAATGTGGCGTAATGATTCAGACCATAATTGTTATTTAAATTATTGTAGGGGAAACGTTCGCTGTTGAGATAAACTCTAAAATTTTAAGATTAATCTTGTCGAAATGACTATTGTCCTTAGAGATGAGCCCCGAACGTTCCGTCTGAAAACCTACAATGACATATCTGGGGGGTTTGTAATTTGGTGGTTGTTGCAATGGCATGAGAATGTTGAGTCACGGCATTAACGCCTGGTATGATATGAAGTTGCCAGCTGCGACACGCTACTTGTGTGTCGATATTTTTGTCAATGTATTTGGTTAGAGATAATTCTTGAGCAAGACCTGGAGTGACATGTGAAACTTTCCAATACAGGTTTTAATCGTAACTTTAGCAGTCTCTCCTACGGTAGCACTGAATACGGCGTCGGCATCGGTATTGCTGCGAATCAGGACAAGCTCTTGTCGGATGTTAAGTATGACTTTTCCATAATCTTCGGCAAAGCCTAGCAGCATTCTCAACGGTATGCAGGCGCTGAAGTTGCCCTGTGCATCGGTAATGTGAGTATTGGCGGCGTACAACCAACCAGAATTTTAAAGCTTTTTAACATTATCAGAACTGTAGGACACATATCCCTTAAGAGTAGATGTAATACCAGGTTTGGTAACCGAATCGACAACGACTCCATTGATTTCGTAACGGATTTCGCTAAATAAGTGAGCCAACCCATTGTTAAGAAATTTAGCAGTCGTAACTTCACCGGTTGCTTTCCGTAATTTTCCCTGTATGTATAGATAGCTCAAACCTGGTAGAGTTGACATATCTTCAGGAATTGTAATTCGAATTTCATCGGTATAGTCGAAACGGTTTGTATACGGTTGATGGGTGTGCAACTGATTGCTAACGATGGAGTTGTCGATGAGGACACGTTCCCCAATATTTAGAATACTCATGGCAGCACTTCAAACCCCATCGCAAGAAGTCTCTGTTTGCCTTTGTTAACTGCTCGGCGGACGAAGCTGAACTGATTTTACAAGGCTGTGGACAACGTCTCTTATACGAACTGGGTTGGACATGGTAAGGTGAAGGGTTGAATCGAAAACGCATTATAACTTCTTTAAATGCAATGTTACCGCGACGGTTTCCTTACTAAAACTGACGGGGGTATCAGTCTGGTCCAGTATTTTAACAGTTAGATTAGTGATCTGTCTCGAGCTGATCGGTAGGTAAATGACAGGGTTAGGTGTTTCCACTATTTTGTACCCAGGCGGCACTATGGGGAAGAATTGATGAACGATGTGGCCAGGCTTACCATTTTTATAGGAACCGACAGAGATATTGCAGTGGATAAGGATGGACTTAATGTTCAAAATTTTCGTAGAATGTTCACCTGCATGCCACATATTCGCATCATAAATTTTGCTGTCAAATCCCAACATGTCTCGGATAGTATTGTCACATGTAAAGTCGATTGAAACGTTCGATTTTATTTCGGTTTTTAAGGTGCTGTTGCTTCCGCGTAGCAGCACCCGCCCATTACTTCCGCTAGACTCAAGTTGGTTATGCAGAAAGTCGGCAATGTTCGTAATTTCGTATGCACCCTCAGGTATAGTAATATGAGGTAGTCCGACGAGATGAAATTCATTGTTGGGAGGTCTAATGTTAGCAATAGTATTGTAGGTTTCGAAACTTAACAACCCCAAAACATATTCGCTACCGTCGTCTAAGAAAATAGGGGGGTCAAAATTCGCAGTAAGGATTGATGCATCACCTGTCAGAGTGAATATACTAGACATGATGAAGCGCAACACTTAAACTGCCGACAAAAGCGGTTTCGCAAAGTTATATAGGAATTTGAGACACAGGTGTGTATGACATTAGTCGTTGCAGCTTCAACGGTAGTTTTTTGACTGATACGGTAGTAGATATAACCCTTTGCCGCGAGCAATGGATTCCATAGCTTTGTTATGTCGCTCGTTTTCCTGGAGATTTTTTTTAGCAGCCTTTGAGTCTCCCACTGCTTTAGCGACTGCTACAGCACCACCTCCGAGGGATCCCAATGCTCCTAATGCAGCAAGTATGAGTACAAGCGGCAATATGCCTTCTCTCTTCGGAAGAGGTAGTACTCTTGACCTCTTCCGCCTCCTCATCCTTGTTTTTAAAGCTCCTCCTGAATGCGAACGGACTGTGATACCGACCCGTTTGGAATGCGTTCGCCGTGTACGCTTCCGTTTCACACCCATTCCGACTTTCGTTTTTCCTTTCATAATTCCAGTAACAGCAAGAACTGCAGCTCTTTCCCCAAGAGTAGAGTCTTTTGCTTTAACACGTTCCCAAGCTTTCTCTGCTAGAACCTTATCTGCCGCGTGACGTGTCGAAAGATCGCTAGATTGTGAGTATGCGATGTCGTGTTGCTTGCAGGCCTCGTCCAGAGGATTTCTTCCTCGATCGCCTCGAGAAAGCCGTTTTTAAGTCGGGTACCAGGTCCGCAAAGCTTGTACCCTGGTATGTGTAGTTCAAAGGGTAATTTGTCAATAAGGGTATTCAGGAAACCGCGACCTTTCCGCTTGGCGGTTCGGTGATGACTGGTTTGTTTGCGCTTAGGCGCTTTCATCTTAGACTTACACACGACTGATGTTCTTCAAACGGAATTAACAAATATAACGAGAACGCAAGGCGGGTAGAGCGCAGTTTCCTTCCGAGCGAAAACGATGGAAAACGTCAAAATTGTGAAGCAAGGGTGTTCCTTGCCGGTAGTAAATCACACAATAAATTCCATATCCGAGACTTACAGAAAGCACAGCGCTTTACTAGGTAAAGGATGTAAACGATGTGTGGTCATAGGTCGATCCGGATCTGGAAAAACCAACCTCATAATCAGTTTACTAGTACATCGAAATGGGTTGCGATTCGCAAACCTTTATATATATTCAAAAACACTCGATCAACCCAAATATAATTATCTGAGAGCAGCCTTTCAACCATTGAGAGACATTGGATTCTTCGAATATAGTAACGATTGTGAGGTGATCAAACCCCAGGAAGCAAAAGAACATTCCGTGATAGTTTTTGACGACGTATCTTGCGAGACGCAAAGCATAATTCGAGATAATTTTTGTTTCGGACGTCACCGAAACATAGATTGTTTTTATCTATGTCAGACGTATTCATCTATTCCTAAGCAGCTCATAAGAGATAATGCAAATCTCGTTATCATATTCCAACAAGACAACACCAATCTGAAGCACATTTACGACGATCATGTCAACACGGACATGTTATTCGACAAGTTTAAAGCATTGTGCTCTTATTGTTGGAATGAGGATCACGGATTTTTAGTGATCGATAAAGAAAGCGAAACCAACGCGGGACGATATAGAAAAGGTTTAGACAATTACTTTAATATATAGACAGCAGCCAAAGAAGGGAAGGTAGTAGTTTACCAACAACTGAAGGAGTTGCAACATGGATAAGCGTTTAGCCAAGAAACTTATCAAAACCCGACAATCCGTTAGACGTAAATACGCAGCTTTAAAAGCAGACATCGCCCAATCCCAATCGATTTTAGCTGAGCAATTTAAACCTCTTTCCAAACCTCTCACCGAATTGCTGACAACTATAAAGCAAGAAGGTGTGCCAGTGGGCAAACCAAAAGTGGATTATTTGCCAATAACAATTAAACGTAGAGTATCCACTCCCTCTACCTTGCCCCGCCCGCGAGCGATAACCACTCCAGGCCGAGTTTCTGCGACAAACCTTCCGGGATCGTCACACACTTCCACACCGGGGCCATCACACACGTCCACACCGGGGCCATCACACACCTCCACACCTCGATTTTTGCAGACGCATGTGTTATCCGAGAGTGAACCAGTAGAGGAATACGATGAGCAGTTGCAAACGGAGGTTGCTGAGACGGCAGCAGAAGAAGGTGCTGTACAAACGGCCAGAGAAACCATCCAACAAATGCTGGCACCGGAAGTTGTTGGTCAATATTTAGAACAATTTCAAGGGTTAGCTCGAAAATACGTGGAAGGAATGATACGAGATACTGAGGACAAGTACGATTTGCACTACGGAGTCAGATTCGACATAGAGGGAGATAAGTTTGCTATAGGAAATAAAGAAATCAAGTTCGAGGGTGAAAATATCGTTATTACAGACCACGGCAACAGAATAGTCTACAAAGGCACTCCAGGATTTTACGAATTGATGTTTAAAAAGAAACCAAATATATACAAAACAACAGATTTAGAGCAGTATCATGATATAGTGGAGCGGTCCGCAACACATCATGTAAACTTCGACCCCACACAAAGAATCAGCGGTAACGCAGGGTCTAAATACATGAAAATAGTACTACCTCTAACTGCCTCCTCAACCATAAGACCAGCGACGAAGGTATCACGACGTGGCAAGGGATTACTAACAGTGACGGACAAAAAAGTAGAATATGTTCCTTGGAAGGATCCCAACTCATTAGTGAATCGGTTGCGTATATTAATAGCTTCTCAGGCAGCTGGACACACGGGTCATTCCAATGAGATAGTTCGCATCACCGAAGCCCTACGAGACGCGAAAATAATCTACTAAGGGGTACAAAAGTGGAGTGTCAATAGCGGTAAGGTCAGAAAGCATCAGCCGACGATAGAGTAATGCCCATCGACAAATTTGGACGGCACTACCATAGCACGCGCCACGCAGCGCATCCCAGACATGTCTTTATGAAAGTGAAAAATGTAAATCAACTCCATATAGAAGTACCACTGCTGCTAGTGGGGCGTGGGTACGATGAAATCGGATATTCCAAAATTTTCGGACAGAACAAGTACATTTTTCCGTTAACAACCGGCGAGATCATAAGTGTTCAAGTCAGCGGACCTTTGGTAGTATCACACATCAACGGCATCCGACAGGACACGCTTGTCGGTAAGACATTGCGGCGAGGAGATAAACTGCAATTCGAATCCATAAACAATAAGTTATACGTGCAACTGCTGCTTAAATGTCCCGTAGGAGTGTAGAAAGCAACAGTTGACAATGAACCTTAAAGAAGCCATAGTTAGCGAACTCCACAAACCAGCACGAAAAAATTTCAAGAGAAGGCGCGTTATCCTAAAAGGCTTGAACGATTTATATCAAGCGGATTTGGTAGAAATGATTCCTTATGCAAAAGTCAATAAGGGCTTTCGTTACATTCTGGTAGTGATTAATGCTATCTCAAAGTATGTGTGGGCCTATCCCGTAAAACGTAAAACAGGAAAGGACGTAACAGCTGCCATGGGTAAGGTGTTGAGGAGTGTAAAGGTGTCACCGCAAAACTTGCAAACGGATTTGGGGAAAGAGTTTTACAACACCGCTTTTCAACTATTAATGCGGCAGCACAATATCAATCACTACAGCACGTATTCTAGTATGAAGAACAGCATAGCGGAGAGATGCAACCGCACACTGAAGAACATGATGTGGATGCAGTTCAGCCTGCAAGGGTGCTACAAATGGTTGGATATCCTACCCAAGATCGTAGCAAAGTATAACACAACCAAGCATCGCACAATAGAAATGAAATCTGCTCAAGTAAACTTAAAGAATGCAAAACTTTTGTTAAACACGGCGTACAGTTACACAAAGATCGCGGACCCGAAACCTCAAAATTTTCGTACAGGGGACTTGGTACGCATTAGCAAGTATCGTTCGGCATTTAGCAAGGGGTACACGCCAAGCTGGAGCAACGAAATATTTACAATATCTACAGTTCGACTTACCCTACAACCTATCGACTCACGGACCAAGAAGGTCAGGAAATTAAAGGAGGATTCTACGAGCATGAACTGCAAAAAACAAAACATTCAGACGTATATCTAGTTGAAAGGGTCCTGAAGAAGAGAGGAAACTTATTGTATGTAAAGTGGTTGGGATTCGACAACCGACACAATTCTTGGATACCTAAAACCAATCTCGTGTAACTTAAAGAAATGATGTAGTACTCTCAAAAAAATAAAACATTTTTTGTAGTAAATACCTTTTTTAATTAATAGACTGGTACAACTATGTGAGTTTTTCTTCAGATATGCATTACTAATTCTGAACAACATTACAGATTTCAATGTGAGTTCTGCTGTATTTCATTTAAATTGGAACTAGATGAGAATGTTATATGATGACTACTTACAAACATAGTATGATACAATTACATAATAACAAATTGTACAAAAATGAAATTATGTATACTTAACATTTTACGATACAATTACATAGTAACTAATTATACATACAAAGGAAATCAAATTATGTCTAAATATCTACGAAAAGAAAACCTCTGTAGACGTACCAATCTCGTGAGACTCTTTGCAAGAAATAAACTGTCATTACCATGTAAACGACAAAAAAATTTACTGTTATTGATCCGCGCGTATTATTACTGATCGTCTTGCAATAATTCCAGTAATCTGTCCAACGGTCTAGCACCTGACATGCCTATATCTACATGACCCCATGCTAGAGTGTTATTCGACTGAGGAATAAGATAGCGCTTATCATCCCGATATGATAGCGCAATTTTATTCTTCAGTTCAGTGTACACTGTGTGCTTGTGAGAGCGAAAAACATACATTTGGCAAAAAACCTGACCACGCACATTGTCAACAATGTCGCGATAGGTTGTCATAGTGAGATATTTATTGGCAGCAGCCTTTTGCACACCTTTTGCTTTCTTTACTTCTTTCCCTCCCACAAACACACAGTAGGACTTAGCACCGGCTCCAAAAAATTGTTCTACCGGAACACCTGCGTACTCGTCTTTCATTTTACCGACGACCGATACGGTTTGAGGTATACCGTGTCGACCGTCTTTATAATTTGAAGTGTCAAAACGATCTAAACTAGTTTTTATGTCCTCATAGAAATTGTCAGTCCGTACGTGAATTACTAGCGAGTCAGTATCTGTATAGAGTAGGGAGACATTATTGCCATATTTTTGTTTTAAAAAAATATAAAAAAAGTCATACATTACGATTTTAGATAAGTCCAGAATAGTGAAGCCTGCATAGATCGGTTTATTATACAAAACAACTGTTTTATTAAGTTCCACAGCAATCAAATTTTCAGAAAAAATTACCGAATCCTTAAAATTTGCTTTGGCAATTAGAGCTGCAGCACCTAGTTTCTTGCCGACATTGTCCCACGTGCTCGCCAACCTGATGTCCGATCGTTTGTCGACATTTTCTATCGTCTTTCCAAAAACGCTATTATTTTTAGTCTTAAAAAAATCTTTCTCAAATTCATTTCGTGCTCGGTTACGCAACGCGGTATTCATATGAATATATGAGCGCAACCAGGGCGATTG